>VDFB02194588.1:0-34590 GCA_007258455.2 Sequoia sempervirens | reverse complement strand
GGACTAGGTGACAAGATAGTTCTTAACTGGATAATGCCATTTTTCATTTGTGTTTTGGTCTTTTGGAACCCTATAATGTTTTTGTTGTGTTTTGATAAATTATGTTGTAGTTTTGTATTGATTCATATAAGTTGTATTTAATTAAATTGGTTATTAGATAATATTATATAAATATTATATAGATATATTTAAGTATGAATTGTTGATTTTTAATGCTTATTAATACACACATGCACAAATTAGTACATATATACTCATATATATACTTATTTTCTAGTAAACCTCAATTAAGCATCCAAGGGCTATAAAAAATAGCATCAAAGAATAAGATTATAGTAACCATGAGTTCACCAAATTCAAAAAATATTTACTTATCTATCTTGATATTATCGCCACAAGAAGAACCAAAACTATACCTCATCCTAAGAGTGTAGGGATTTGGTTGAGTCTATGACCTATTATTCATCTTTCCTAGAACAACCAATAGTTATAATCAATCTAAGAAACTTTTAAATGGGCCTCCCTTGTCAAAATAACCTAATTTTTGTTCCTCCCTATCCCTCATGTTCATGCCATATATTGAATATTGTAAAATTTTAAACAAATTATAAATATGGGGTGTTTTTGTTTGTTTCCTAGCTTTCTTTGTGACGCTATATAATTTTAGTGGACAATCATACATTTTCTACCTATCCAAATATCTTGTTCCAATCTCTAGTCTCATGTGAAAAGTTTGCATCATCTTATCATGTCCTTCAATCATTCCATTTTCCTTTCTTCCTTTTGTGGGATCTTGATGTGGATATAGATATTTCTTCCACTTGTAGGCTCCCTTTTCTTTCCTACAATATCCTTTCTCCTCCACTTTTGTAGACTTCCAATGTAGATCCAAATTTTTCCCCCTTCACTTCATCCTTTTTTTATTTAAAAAAAGGTCCAATGCACCCATATTATTAGGGGTAAATGCTTTTGACTGGAACTATGAACTGAGTACAAGAAACTACCAAACCTGCAAGCACATTGGCCTAGCGAAGGCACAAGGCCTGTGAGCACTTTGGCCCAGCAAGGGTTTGAACCATGGTGGCCATCACTACAACCAAGCAACTTGACCATCGAACCATGCCTCTCTTGGAAAAAGGTGTAATGTACCCATATTATTAGGGGTAAACGCTTTTGATCGGAGCTATGAACCGAGTACACGAAACCACAAGAAACTACCAAACCCCTTGAGCACAATGGCCTAGCAAAGGCACAAGGCATGCAAACACTTTGGCCTAGTGAGGGTTTGAACCCTAGTGGCCATCACTACAACCAACCGAATTGACCACCTTACCACGCCCTTATTGGCTTCGCTTCATCATTTTAGCTCATCCTATGCTTCAATATTTCCTCACACCATTTCCAACTTCTCCTTGTAAAGATAAATTGTCCACCTTTAAACATTAGAACATATAGTTCCCATGTCTACTTATGTAAAGTTTCTTTGCACTCTTCCATCTCCTACCATTTTTAGACTTTCAAGGTCCATTCGTATGTCTTTCTTATCCCTTCATCATCTTAACCTTTAGTCATTCTCCAGTTCCATTTCTCACATTTCCTTCCATTCCTATTTTGTAGAATTATATTATTGGATTCCCACATTCTCTTCTATATCAAATTTCCACATACTCTCTTAAGTCCTTTTCTTAATTATTTCTTCTTGTGTTGTGGTTAACCTAATTTCTAGGCATCCAATTCCACACTCATACATCTCATATTGATGTTTGTTCTCGTAAAATAATTATACACTATCTCATGCATTTCATCCATTCCTTTCAATTTTTCTATAGAGTTATGAGCCACTTTTAACCTTCTTTTAATGTCTACTTTCAATGTCCTATTATCCAAGGACCATTAGTCAGTCAATATAGGTTATAAGGTGTTTTGAGGACTAGAGTACTAGATATATGTCACTATGGTAATCAACAAACTATAAATATCACACCAAAAAATGTAATTTATATTAAAATTTCCATAGCTCTAGAAACAATATCGTATCAATGTACATCTTCCTTTCTTAGCTAAAAATAATGACCCCCTTTATCATTCTTGTTTAAAACCCCTTCAAATATGTTTGACATGTAATACAATTCATGAACTCAAACTACTCTGAAATTTACAATTTCCATAATTATTATGACACTCAAAAGACAATAAAACAAATATTTTTAAAAAATCACTATAGGGAATAAATTGATGCCCGTTAACTTCTAACTACTCACAAGTTTTATATGACCATGTCCATAACAATAGACAAAATTGCAAGAAGAATTCACTTTTGGATAAAAGTTATCACTCAACTGCTAAGAAAAACCAAAATAAATTTGAACATCTTTGTGGCTGCAAGCTTTGACATATATCACTTGGGAGAAAACTTCAAACATGTATAGTAAACATTGATAAATTCAAATTGATGAACAAAACTTTTATCAACATCTCATCATTGAAAATTTTGTGAATGAATGATATATAAATTTAGTGCTTTCTAAAACAAAACAAAAAATTAATTTACAAAAACAACTAAGTGTATTAGTGGCATTCATGTTGTATTTTGTTAAGCAAAATGGTTTTCTTAAGTATAAAAGGTTTAAGTAGAAGTTAACATCAGTTTTAAAAAATTGCTTGGTAGTGGATATCAAGATAGAGCCTTATTAACTAAAACATAATAGATACCACATGATTAAAGGTAAAATAAAATCATTCAATAAAATATATATGGTGTTGCAAGATATCCATACAAATGCAAACAAACTATAATGTGATCCAATGCAATTAACTATTAGACCGAACTAAGAAAGCAATAAAATTACTCTAGTATAACATGACCATTGGTTACACTAGAAATGATTCTTGTGATTTTTTTTTTAAATCATATTACAAGATTATAAGAAAATTTCCTTAGTTCAAACATGACTCTATATATTTATTCTTCAAATGCATAGCATGTACCTCTATGTTTAAACTAACTAAAAATAACTTGTTATAGCATTCTTTTTTCATCAATTCGCCCTTCAAGGAAAGCATAAAACAAAGAGAAAAGCAAAGTAAATTATTGATATTTTCAGCTTACTATTTAGGTTATTGAATAGCTACAACCATGAGCGCCAAGTACCCACATGTCTACTAGGATGTCTTATTTGTGGAGATTTTCTTAGAATTACAAAAGAATATTAATGTAAAAACCTATCATAGGATTTTTTTTTTTTGAACTTGAAATGTCAAAAAAAATATATTTTAACTAGCAACATTTATAAATGTGTGACATTGTCCCATTCATACATCAATGAATAAGCATAAATCAAAAGATAATGCTCATAACTTAAGAGTATTTGGAGTAGTGCAAGAGCTTGAATTGACATGCATGGTAATTGGTTGCTTGGGTTATTTTTCTCAACCCAAGAGTGAAACAGACCCAGCCATGTGGACAACTAGCCCATCCATCCCAACCAAGTGGACTTAGCAAGTTAACTAGAGATTAATCCCAAGTATGGTGTCAACGTCAGAGGCAAGGAGAAATAAGAGAATTGTGGATTCTTCAAGGAGATGTCTGGGAAGAGGACTATGATGCATCCCATACTACACCAAGGGTCCATCCTCACCCAATAAGGGTCATCTATGCAATCAAATAACTGGGAAGAAGACTATGATGGATCCCATACTACACCGAGGGTCAATCCTCAATCTTGAAATGGTCATGTTGGTTGAAGATAATATTTTCACAAGCAATGAACCTTTCCAAGTTGGTGGATTGCAATGTTTATTGCCCCTAGATCAACGTCAACAAGTCTATCCAACCAAGAAGGGAATAGTACCATACATATAACATTGCATGACCTTGGTGATATTGTCGACTAACCACTTCACAATATGGGTAGCACCTAACATCAATCACCTCCATGCTATAAGTGACAACTAGTTAACCCCCTCAATAAAATGGTTAGCTCTTGGTTCTTGTTACTTGCACGGTATGGGTAACAACCTACTCAACCACTCTAGTATCACATCTAAGAAAGCCTTGGCACTCTTTCACCTCTATGCTATTGGTGAGGTAAACTAGTTCATAAAATACATTAGTAGTTCTAGGCATCAACCACCTACATGATGTTGGCGACAATTGACTAATTACTCTAGTATCATGTAAGTTCAAGCTTGTGGTCATCTACTAGCAAGGAATTTACTGGAATTCTAACCACAATGGTCTCAAGATGGAGGTCAATCCAAGGTGAACAATGAGTTGATTTGGAACTAGAGATAGAGTGATAATGAGCCTTGAACATGACACTCTTTCACTTTTGTGCTATTGGTGAAGGCCAACTAATCTATAAAGTACATTAGTAGCTCTTGGCATTAGTCACTTGCATGATACTAGTGATTGTTGGCTGATTGCACTAGTATCATTTAGGTTCAAGCTTGTGGTCATCAACTAGTCAAAAATTTACTAAAGTTATAACCACAATGGTCTCAAGATGGAGGTCAATCCACGGTGAACAACAAGTTGATTTGGAAAAACTAGAGATAGAGTGATAATGAGCCTTCAACATGGCACTCTTTCACCTCTGTGCTATTGGTGAAGGCCAACTAATCTATAAAGTACATCAGTAGCTCTTGGCATCAGTCACTTGCATGATACTAGTGATTGTTGGCTGATTGCACTAGTATCATTTAGGTTCAAGCTTGTGGTCATCAACTAGCCAAGAATTTACTAAAGTTGTAACCACAATAGTCTCAGGATGGAGGGCAATCAAAGGTGAACAACGAGTTGATTTGGGATGAATAGAGATAAGAGTGATAATGAACCTTCATCATTTCCTTGAATGAGTTGGAAATAATCCACCCTTTTTTCAAGTTAACCTTATTGTACTCCATTGTCTATTCATTAGAAGTATATACATAATCAATAAGGAGTGGGTGGGTGAATGTAGTGACATGCTTATCAAGATAAGGGTAAGGATAAGGATACTTTCCCCTCCATTAATACATAATACCAATAGGCTTGTGTGTAGTAAGCCATAACATATGATAAAGTAGAGGTGTAATGTTCCAATTTATACCAACCTTCCAAGTTATCTTACACTTGATTAGATTCTACTTATCAATTATATTACAAAAATCAAGTTCTTCCCTAAGTTCAATAAATTTTAGATGGCAAGAGGAGGAACAATATAGTACTATCTATTCATTTTTTTGGGTAGAGTACCCTAGGCTATGAACATACACTTCATAAAGACAACTAAATTGAATAACATTTCTATCCTTAGACCATAAAATAGAAACAACCTCAAGGGTCTTTAATTGGATTGTTTAAACTTGACTTTTTTGGCCCTTTCCTCAAATTACAACAAACATTATAATTCAAGTGAGTTAGTGACAATTTTTAGGCCTCTTGCTTTTATCCAAAAGATTCACAAGTTTCTTGATGAGTTATGATTTGCCTCGTAATAAAAGAGCTAAAGAACATCCTATGGTATTTTTTTTTTTTGTACTATCTACGTAGTAAGGGAGAGTATATCCAAAACATGTTTCATTTGTTCTTTCCTTAAACAATGGCATTATTGTGCAAATTTTCTTTTGCATTTACAACCTCATTCCCAAGCAACAATGTGATAAGATTTTTTTCTACTTGTATTCTCCAACTTCAAATTTGACATAATTGCTTTAACATTTGAAAGGTACATACATAAGGAATAAGAGCTCACTTGTGACATATTTCGTTCAATATTTTTCTTTCACAACCAATAAGGGTATTAACACTATGTCTTTAATGTTATTTCAATGATAGCAATAATTGAAGATTGAGCAATTGTTACTAAGAACTCATTTTCAACTATAATTTATATACTAACATTTTAGTTATTTTTTCCATCATCAATGGTCTTCATTGCTAGAGAGAATAATTTATAATATAAAATTTTAAAACAATTTTAAGAAAAATAGAGTAGGCTACTACTTCAATATGCCATTCTTTATTCAATCAAGATCTATAACTATGCCTAGGATAATATGGCAAATATAGGAGTAAGTTTGTTGCACGTATAGACTAAGCTTGAGGGGAGCTTATAATTAATTAACAATTGAAGGCAAATAGGGTGTTTATTTATGGGAAAACTAAACATCCTTTGTGTAACGCCCGCCATGCAAGCCCCAAAGAACAACCACATAAAAAGCACAAATATTTTTTTTTTTTAAAGAATAACAATAAATCAATATAACCAATTTCCAAATAATCATGAATATGAACATAGACTTCATTACAATAAATAACATAATCGACTATGTTCTTTGGGGCACACGAGGTCACATCGAAATAACGTTTACAAAACATCAACTCAAAAATTAACATTCTAAGAACAAAGGAACTATTAATGACAAGATTAGACATACATAAATAGATTCCATCATAA
The DNA here is from genome assembly GCA_007258455.2 of Sequoia sempervirens. Taxonomy (NCBI): domain Eukaryota; kingdom Viridiplantae; phylum Streptophyta; class Pinopsida; order Cupressales; family Cupressaceae; genus Sequoia; species Sequoia sempervirens. Next base: position 28,150 of record VDFB02194588.1, on the reverse strand, counting down.
GGTAAAATCATGAGAAATAACATAACCAAATAAGGATACAAGATTGAGATTTATATTACAACTTCTTTTAAATACACAACATATCCATACATTATTTACATCATGATTCCCAATCGTGTGGGATAAATACAATATTCAAGATTATCAAAATACATGAAGATCAACTGGTACAATTCTTCAAAGGAATGAGACTGTGCCAACGAACGCTGATGGGGAACCCAACGGTGTGCGGAGCACGTTCCACCCGACCACCCCCGTGCTAAGAGGTGACAGAGAAGTAACTCTGACCAAGAATGTCAACTGACCAAGACTGACGTACAAGTATACAAAAAGTACCAACATAGAGCCATAACACAATACTCCAAATTACAAAGAAACAAAAAATAACATCGTACCATAATACCATAAGAGTACAAGATCTGAATAACAATGAGATCATACAAAACCACAAAGTACACCAAAGATGTATCAAGACATTAAATCATAAATCAATTTAAATCCATTTAATCAACAATCCAATCCAACTCCCAAAATCCCCTTCCAGAGGAACACAATGAAATAAAACACATGGGCAACTAGGGGAGAGTGTCATCACATAGTCCTACATGGGCTATCCTGTGCTCCTCCTCCCAACTGGAGGCACGGGTCCCATCTATGGCTATCCTGTGCCCTTCCTCCCAACTGGAGGTGCCGGTCCATAGGGTGACTCATGCAGAGCCGTAGACCTCTCGTGAAGACGACCCTCCTAAGTTAATTATTAGGTTTTCACTTGTTTACTAACTCGCTCGTGGGTTATCCTGAGCCCTTCCCCTTAAACGGAGCGCCGGCCCCCACGAGGAGCCACTCTCCCTAGAGACCCAACCAAAACAAAAAAGAAACAGGGGTTGTACCATTCCAATCTTAACATCGAAATGCAACAACAAAATTATTACACGAGGCATAACTCATCTCGCAAATTAAGTACCATAACAAAATCTCATAATTCGGTACACCCCATTCTTAACTTAACAGAATCTCAAAGTGAAGAGATATAAATTCAACAAAATCACAATCCTTTGGAAGACTAAAACACTAACATAAAAAAAAGGGTTCCCACATCAAAGAACTAACAATGTCCCAAACCCACAAGGTTACAAAACTACAACTTCACACAATAAGAATAAAAAAGATAACAAGTATTCGATTCCATGTTAAATTCTATTTCCACCATATACACATTTAAAATAAAACAATCAATGCTGGTATATAAATATATTCACAAATTGCCCTTATCCTATTCAAGTTCACAATTTAACAAATTAATAAAAGTTCCTTTCTGTTTCCATAACTTCACTAATAATAAAATTTTATTTTGATCATACCAGAAAAATAGGCAAACTGATTTCAAACATAATTAACTGATAAATTTATAGTTAAATTAACGAAATGAATTAATGAATATATATATATATATATAATTATATATATATATATTTACATATATATATATTTATAAAAGTTTACATGCGCATAAAAAAAAACTATAAAGAAATTTCGTTTTAATAACAATAAACATATATAATTTTAAATGGGAGTAAGTCCCATACAAAACGCACGGAAGGGAAAAAGCCCGGCCGCAGACAGTCCTTGGGTTGTCACAGCAGTCCGAAGGACTGCCGTGGACAGGCTACGGACTATCACAGCAGTCCGACGGACTGCCATGGTAGTTTGTAGCCTGCCGCCCAACACCATGACCGGCTGGGTGGTGGGTACGGCCAAGGCCGGACCACCACTCAGCCTGTGGTTTATTAACATCAATCAAAATATAATAAAATGATGGAAGCTCGGCGAATTGCGAATTTCGAAAATTAAATTTTCATTCAATCATTTATAAATGTATATATATATATATGTATGGGTATATATATATATTTATATATATATATATATATATATATATATATATATATATATTGCATTTTCAATACTTTGAAAATAGAGAAAGATAAACACCGTACAATTTTTCTGTGCATGATTATATATAAACGTGAATATACACAACCCAATTTTCCCAGTAAAAAGATTATTCTTAAGTTGAGTTATTATATTTTCCAGACAAAGTTACAGTACTACTGGTTATTTCCAGAATTCCACCCATAGTTTCATTTTAATAATCAACAGAAAAAAAACCCAACAAATAATTTCATTTAAATAAACAACAGTCCTAAGCTCCCAAAAATTTCAATCTAATAATTGACAGTCCAGAACCCAACCAAATTCCATTTTAACAAACAGCAATCCCGATCCCCAATTAAATCTCTGTTGATTAAACAACCCAATGGATTTTCTTTTCACAAACATTTGAATTCCAACCCCAAATAAAAATTTCATACGCAGCGAAACAATTCCTATCAATTTGCAATTTTATTTGATGCTACAGCAAATAAATAAGAAAAGAACCTGGCGTCCTGCGTTTGAAGAAGATCTGTAGAAGCTCTATCCCTCTTGTCGATCCAATCCTCCGCCAACGATTGTTTCCCAGCAGTAGCTCCAAGATCCTCCCTCAACTCAATTCTTACTCCTCAATGAATTCTCAGAATAATAAAAGAATGCAATACTATAACAGAAAATTGACTGCCAAATTTCTCCAAAATCTGTTGGAAAGAGAATGCAACCCCTTACCAACAAAAATCCCCTAAATAAAATCACACACAAAAGTCTCTTCCATTCCTCTTCCTGAGAATACCAAAAGTCACTTAAATAAAAATAAAATTCAAATACATTCAAATCCACACAAGATTGAGCTTTTTTATTTATTTATTAATTTATCATTTCCATAACCAAATTAAATAAATTCATGCACATTAAAATAATTAAAATCAACCATTTGCAAAATTTTCTTCAAAATAAATTTAATATTTCCGCAAACTACTACAACATTTATTTATTTATTTATTACTTTATACTTTATTTTATTAATTGTCTAATTATTTAAATCACAATATAAAATCATACACCACATTAAATAAGTCATGAAAGCACAATAACATACAAAGACCAATGCAACAACACAATGACTATGACTAAGACGCACAAACCAAGAAGGTACAAGACTGTTGACACCTTGGACGGAGTTACTTCCATGTCACATTTGTTCAACTTCCTGCTGTTGGGTTGGTACAATGCTCGCCCAGACCTATTGAAATAGGTGGAATCGAGTCTTATTCCTGCAAAGCCTGCATCCAACAAGGTGATATACAACATATATACATATAATCAATTACAAAGCATCGTGAGAAGGATTTGCAGTGTAGCAGGGCGCTCGCGAACGAGTGATGCTACCTGTCCCCTCACCAAAACATATCATCATCTAAAGCATCATAAATTTACATTAATTTGCATCAATATCATCAATTACTATCCTCTAGACTACTACATTCCAAATAATTTCATCAAAACAATCGTAATAAAATATCATCATAATATCCATGGCATCATAAGAGTATATAATCAGTACCAATCTAAGCTACCACAACATAATATCAACAGTATCATCAAAATCACAATGTGCCAAACAAAAACCACAGAGAATGTCAAGAATCAAGCAGTAACATGAGGGGTATTACACTTTGGAGATAGTGAATGACCAAAATAAAATAAAACATAGAGAGACAAACAGAGAAAGGGATTTTGGCAGCTTATTGATTTGGGGTGAAACACACTCAATGAATGCTTCCTACAAACACATGCCCAACTTTCAATCACCCTTGATAACTTAGCTCCCACTCTATTCAACCCTTTCCTATGCAATTTTCGCCTTTCTTACACTAAATCTCTACCTAGTTGTCTTGTTAAGGAGGTCATGGGCCTTTTCTTGCCCTATGCACCTAATTTCTATCCCTAACTTGCATATTTGGACAGCCAAAGAGGAGGGATGCCATCCCTCCTAAATGTGTGACCATGCTTTGCATACTCGCACCTTTCCACATAGATGAGGGTTGTCTCATAGTTGTAGGAGGGAGGGGAAGTTCCATTAATGCCCTATTCCTTCCCTATAGGTTCTTTACCGAAAATGCCACAACCTTGCTTAGTATATATATATCAATGTTTAGGGATATGTAAAAGTTTGGGTTTGTTGACAATCTTATTATTATGAAGATTATTTTTATTTTTTGCACCTTGATATTCGATCAAGACAATGGTGTCCCTAACTGAAACTTAGTTGTTGGCACTCAATCAACAAAGTTGGTGAATCCATCGACCTACTATTGATAACTTACATAATGTCTAGGGGGGAGTAAGGGTTTACTCAACTATCGTTCCAGAGTGTAGTGGTTGGCTAAAGGATAAACTTGTATCTAGTCGGCAATTCATAGTCAGGGAATCCATTTAGTACAATTCATTGGAGCTATTCACAAGATAAAATTGCAAGGTCTTCTTTGTTGCACCTTGGCACCCACAAAACCCTCCCAATTCTCATACACACCTCACCACAAAGCATCAATACTTGCTTAGTCCAAAATTTAATTTACATGTATAAATATAATCATGCTGTATTCTACAAGAGAACTAATTAATTCATAACTTTCAATTACTTGACAATTGTAACAATTAACAATTAAAGTGTTAAATCTTTAGCATAAATAATTAAATCCGTACAAACATTTTAAAATATCAGACATGATTACAGTTTCAGCGTCTTGCCTTAGTCCAAATTACATTAGGGCATTAAGAGGTAAATATAAAAGGGAAATATAGAGTTTGCGGGGATGTGACAATTAGGTTTAGATCTCTGATGTAGGTTCATTGTGAGGATACCAATACCTATTGTAGAACCATTGGGAATCAGCCACTACAGCATCTCCATCATGATTACGATGCCAATAGTAGTAAGCATGCGTTCGATTTTTTAGCTCTAAGATTGCATGGCCAAAACTTGCTTCCCTGTATGCCGAGTATTCAGGTTGAGGATCTGTATACCTGCAGTCAGTTCCCATGCAAACCATGTGTGATTTTCATTAGCTGATTAATGAAATCAAAGATTCTGATAGACAAACCAAGAATTATGAAATAATTAACACCTAATAGCAGTATGAATGAAACTTGTTCTGTTACGTGAAGCAATATTTGATCTACGATGTCAGCCACTTTTCCTAACTTACGATGAGTCAAGGCCTTCTACATTTCCTCCATCGCCTACGTTAATGTACACTGGAGAAGATGAATTATACACAATTGAGCACTCCCCATTCGTTAGGTTATAAGCCACATTTGATACCCGCTTCTGCAAAGGAAAATATTACAGGCATAACTCAAAGTGAGCGGGAGGGATATCTTTTAAAATACATGTCCACGACTGCAAGCATAAAGGCTTAAGCAAAAAACAGATTAATGCTTCTTAGGCATTACATTTCTGGAGATTGTAAGTCCAAGGCTTAAATGTCACGAATTAAAAAAATCCTGTAAGTTGCTTTATGCTTAATGTTTCTTTATGAATTGGAAAAATGAAAGTCCCTTTTGATTTAATGGTAGCTGTTGCTATTGCTTTCTGAATTAACATTAAGAAATTAAAAGTCGCTTTCTGGCTACAAAGTACTTGTATCTCTTTTCTCACCAATATTTGCAATGAGCGAACTGGCTCAGATTAGGAGATATGGTAAAACGGAAAATTACAGGGATGAAAGCACGAGTTCTATAAAAATGCTGAATTATATGTTCTTCATATGGAGATAATTCAGAAAACTGTTAACAATTGAGAGCTGAAACTTACTGATCTCTCATAGGCATGACAATGACCTGCAAAAACAATGTCAACTTTGTATTCTGTAAACCACAATTCAAACTGGACTCGCAGAGGCTCTCCTTCCATGTAGTGTTTAGTATTGCTATTGTACCATGGTACGTGCATGAGAACAATCAACCATGGAGTTTCTGATCTGTTAACCTTTGGAAGCTCTTCCTGAAGCCACTTATACTGGGGAGTAAATTTTGCTGCACATTTAACAACTTTGTAAATCTAATGTCATGATCAAAAGGTATTTGCATCCATCGTTCAGAAAGTGTAATCTCCTCTGGCATTGGAATTCAACTTGCATTTACAATCAATTTTAATGCAGAAGGTCTAACATAATTTTGGCAAAGCTCTTAGAACAATACACAAGACATAGGAGATGGTAATGCAGAAAACATGATTTCCATCTTACCATATGCTCTAAAATTTATCCAAATTTTACTAAGAGTGTGGATTGGTTTGCTTATAGAAATAACATGACCTATAAAGGCACATTTTACAATGATAAATATAACTGCATATTTAATCACTGGCCTCAATTTTGGTGACAACAATCAGTTACACAAACGAAATATTTTAACTCTTCTGTCGAAGCATCTAAATAATTTATTACATGTAATTTAACGAGCTTACGAGAAAATAACAGAATTGCATAGCATGAATTTCAAAATGAAGCGTACAAAAAATAATAATTGATATATTGAACTTTTGAATATCCAGGAAGTTGAGTTTCCTGTTATCACAATGTTGCATTCAACAAATTTGTGTAGAAAACTGTATTGCCATTGACATAAAGTGGTGTCTTTGCTTACAGGGATTCAATTTTTAAATTACTTCCTTAACTTTGCCTTTGTGAATTAATTTAAGATAAATACAAATTGTAAACCTCCAAAATACCAAAAAAAAATCATATGATACCATGCAAGCAGTTTGTCAAGATGTATTGGTGTCTTTTAACATTTTGATTGTTTTTAGGAATAAATTGTACTCAACACACACATTAGCTAAACAAGAGCAATCCATTCACTTTATGTTATTCAAAAATATTCTTAATTATTTCCAGATTTGCACGAGGTATTAATTTTTTATGTATCATGCACGTAAAGATACATCTTGAATTTTTTCCAGTGGGTTATTTTTGAATAATAAAAGCAAATCAATATTTGGCACCATTCATATCTTTTCCTTTCAAGAAGAGATGATTTAAAGATTTATAATATTAGAAATGTTGTTTGTGTTTAAAATTTATCTTGTGTGGTGTCATTTACTTACTTGATATCCTACAATGTCGACTTCTATAAGCATTTTAAAATTTGGGGCAAACTAAAGCAGTTCAGGGCCCTCCTCAAATCCTGTGGATTCATGTTGAATCCACAAAAAAAGTTGAGAGTTGTTTCCAATTCCATGAATCATGATTAAATGTTTGGACATCCTAATCAGAGCTTCTATACTTTTGTGAGCTGTACAGATTTGAAACTGGTACGACTATAAAAACATCCCATATCACTTTCATGTTTGTATTATTGGATTTATTTAACAAGCAAATTGTCTAAAATTTTCACTTACTTTTTCTCATTGTTGAGACTATCGTTCTTAAGTAAATTTAATCCTGTAGATTTCATGTAACAGTTTATCTGCCCTAAATAATTTGTACAAGCTATGAGCAGATCTGTCAAAGCTTTCTAATACTTTAATCCAATGTTATATTTACGAACTAGTTTTTAGGACACAGATTATATATTTAGTCACTAATATTGATCTTTTGTCATTAATTCTTATTGCAGTGATTTTAAGTGTGCGAACTCGATTTGATTTAGGCGAAGAGCATGCTTAGATAGTAAAATAAAGACTGTCAATGGAATCAAAATTTCCGAATACAAAAGGCCGGATACTCTTAAAATGAAGTAAACTGCAACTCCTCATTTCTCTGTGTAAGTGCAGAGAGTCAATATGATTCAATCCCTGTCAAGGAATCATAATAGAAATTACAAAAATATAGGGAATATTTTATTTGAGAATGAACTTATTATTCTCTATTTCTAAGAAATTGGTTTTCAAAATAGGCTGTGTCCATACACACCCACTTCTAATGGTAATTTTTACTTTTCCTGAATGTCCATACGTTTATGTAATGGAAGTGGGTTGGATAAAAGAAAATTTGTGTATATGTCTACTGTTTGTCAAGCAAACCATACAGATTTAAATCTACAAATCTTAAGTTGCAAATGAAAAGGAACAAAGTTAAAAGCATTTAAAAAGAATTTGAAGAAGACCCACCAAATGCTGAGTATGAGGAGAGAACAATGATGTAAGCTGATGCACGCTTAATTGAGTACCAAAGTGGAGATGTGCTTCCTGAGTACTGATGTGGGACATGATATCTATGCATGTATGGTTTGAAAGGTTGTATTTCTCCCTGATATATACAACACACCCAAATTAATTTAAAAAATAAAAACGAATATTTGTAAGGAAAACATGGGAGCACTAAAGTATTCACTTCTTTCAACTAATATCTATGCAAGAAATACATCCATGACAATAATTTAGATCATTAGACAGAGCCAGAAAAATGGGGCTTAAGATTATAATATTTATCTTGCCATGTTTCTTATTTAGGTTAAGACAAACAACAGGTTGAAATGATGTATATAAGGATGATCAAAATGGCTGATATTAGTAATGCACAGTAGAGCTAAAATTTCAAAGACTAGCTGTGTGTTTCCCTCATCAAATGCAACTAAGTTTTAGAGGTTTATTTTCATCTGTTGTGGAATTCCGAATTTCAAGTCCATGATTGTATATAATATATATTACATCCCAATCCTTGTGAAGCTAATATAATTAATGAGTAATCTTGTAACTTGACCTTGTAAATCAAATGTTGGTGCCTCCCTCGTGAACTACATTAACATAATTGACAGAGAATTTTCCAGTGACCTTTTAAATGTTGGCGGCTTAGTTTTCCTTGTCAGATTATTTGATTCAAAGTTTCAAACAATGCTATTAGAAAGATCTTTCCAAGGGTTTTCCAAAAGGTGGCCAAAAAAAAATTCTTTGTAGTATTGAGGAAGCGATATCCATCTAAAATTGACACTTGGAATTGCAAATATGTTATATTCTTCAAAGTGCGGCCCTTAAAAAATCTTCATATCTTGCAATCTGGACAAGCAAATTGGATGCTGGTATAGATCTACTTTCTTGCATATTTTTATTCTTAGATCTATGGGAGGAAAGGAAATCATTTGAATGCAAGTTTTCTTGAAGCCCTAATTTTCAGTGTGATACATAAGTTTAATAGGAAGGATGCTGTCAATGCTGGACAATGGTGTTTCCAATTTTAGAAAGAACTATTTCCAAGATACATCTTGGAAATTAATTTTTTTCTGTCACACTGATCCGTTGGTTTTGTTCTCTCAGTAAAAGCAGAAAGGAACTTTCTTAGGAACCTACTGAGCCCCTGATCACCGATCCAATCCTTGTTGCTCTCACTTTTTTCTTTAAAGTTCCATCAAAGTTGATTTTAATCCATCCAAAAGGAGGAGGGATCATATAATTCTAGTCAAGACCTTGAAATGCTGGAATTTGTAACAGAATGGGATTTGCCACTCTTTGGGCAGCGCATTATCCTAGATATTAGGAGAGAAAAATATGCCATGCCAATGACAAGAGTATATAGCCAGTGCTTTAAATATTATCATGAATCACACAGATCATTCTTTATGAGGGGTGATGGTATTTTGGAAGCTTATTCCATTGTGTTCCTTCCATAGAAACTAGAAAGTCTTAACTATGGTGATAATTGATAGTAGAGTTCTGATATTGATATTTGCATTATCTGTGATGACCACCTCCTAATTTTGTTCTCTACAGAATTGCCACTTTTGAATCTAGTGTAAAATTGCTCAACAAAAGCTCCCCAAATATAAGTAGCAAGGAGAAGGCTAATGAAAAGATGCGGAATTGTTTCCCAACCTTTAAGGCAATTAGGGCAGATAGACAGAGCAAACCACCCTTCTTTTATGCAACTATTCCACAGAAAGAATTTTTTTATATTGAACTGTGATGTTCTTTCTATTTTGCATACAGATATAGATATATACTTATGCTCTGAATTTGCTACTAATTTGGTATTAAACTATAACTATTTCACAGACAACGATTTCACAGACATCCAATCACAAGTGACCAGAAAATAAATAACAATCTTTTATTCAGTTCCTCAATGGTTCTGAGGGGATTAGAACAATAAAGACATTCACATTGGAAAGTGCACTCAGAAATGAATCTGTCTCCTTATTAGCTCATTGGTTTTCCCCTTCCGCACAGCATCTTGAACTTATGAAAGGTTAATAATAATCATCCACTCACAACAACAGATTTAACTCCCCTAGTGCTCACGTGATCAGACCTTGTAAGAGTGATGATAGTCACAGCCAGGCAGTGTTTTCAATTTGAGGGTGCTGTGATATGTGCTTGAAACTAGAATCCTCCTGAGATCGCCTTGAACTGGTAATTTCCCTGAGTGGCCCCCTGAGTGGCTCTCTATTAGCAGATATTCAGCTGTGATGAACTTATTCCTCAATTGCCCTCCTCATGACATATATGCTGATAATTATGGATTTTCTGACTTCATATCTTCAGAACAGTGATCCGGAGTAAATAGACAAATGGTAATCCATGCCGGGATCTTCCTTAAGTTTCGCTATTTGAGTGATCAGTATTTGCTGCACAAATGTCCTCAAATTTGGCGCCTTCTATGGTAATTGATCTCTTTATGGCTTACAATCTAGTGCGCTAATTTGCCTACAATGATTCAATTGGTGGCTTGGTAATAGTGATTTGACTTAAAGTATTTGAGATAAATCTTATCAGTGCACTGCAATTCCTGAGTGGATACTGCCAAGTAGAGGGCAGGGTTTTCATCCTAACCTCTGAAAATACTACCAAGGGACTTCATCCTTGCAAGTATGTATGTTGGAACTCGAAGTTGAATTGTCTATATCAAAAATTGGTTGGTCAAAATGAACCAAAAAACTTGTAAACATATCTCTCATGAATTGGACACATGGGCCCAATTATGGCACGAGAATTTGGAATTGCTCTTATTTATTTATTTTATTTTATATTATATTTTACAAGTGTTGAAAAACACTTCTTTATTTTTTAATAATTATAATATTAATTGAAGTTGGGAAAAGGGAACATGATAGTCCTCCCTTTCCAAAAGTGTTTTCCCTCAAGCAATTTCATATTTGGGTGATCAGAAATTTCAAATTTCTACTCCTTCCCATGTAGCTTCCTCAAGTGAAAGATTCTTCTAGTGTACCAAGTACTCCATTATGACCTTATTTCTTAGCCTTCTCTCCCTCATGTCAACAATAGCTTTGAGCTCCAAGATCAATTTACCCTCATCATCAAGTGGTAGTAGCTCCCAAGGAATAACATGCTGTCCAAGAGCCCTTTAAGACATGATAAATGAAATACATTGTGAATTTTTGTTGTTCTCCAGTAGTTCTAACTCATATGCAACCTCTCCTATCCTCCACAAGATTTTGTAAGGCCCAAAAAATCATGGCTTAATCTTTTCAGCTCCACTTCCCTTGAGTGAAGACTATCTATAGGGTTGCTACCTCAAAAAATACCATGTCTCCCACCTCAAAAGTCCTCTCCAAATGGTGGCAATCAGCATACATCTTTTGCTGATTTTGGGACTGCTATAAGTTCTCCTTGAGAGAATTCAAAATATCTAAACTTTGCTCAACCAAATCTCTAGCTCCTAGATCTTTGTTGTCTAAAATGATCAAATCTATAAAAGATAATCCATCATATCCATACAATGCTTTGAAAGGAGTCATACCTATAGACATATGATGTGTGGATTTATAGAAATACTCTCCAAAATGAAGCCACTTAATCCATGTTGTTTGCTGCACTATAACATAGTTCCTCAAATATCTCTCAATCCATTTATTCATAATCTCTATTTGTCCATTCATTTGAGGGAGATAACTAGTGCTTAGAGTCAAATTGGTGCCTATCATTCAAGAAAGTTCTCACCAAAACAAGTTAAGGAATTTGTTGTCCCTATCACTCACAATATTTCTAGGCAGCCCATGTAGTCTAAAAACCTCTGTAAAAAACAAATCAGCCACTTGTGGAGCATTATATTCTAAAGATATAGCTTAAAAATGAGCATATTTAGTGAGTCTATCCATCATCACCAAAAGATAAAATTTTTACTTTATACTCGCAGAAGACCTATGATGAAATCCATGGAGATGCTTTCCCATTTTTTATTTGGAATGGGTAAGGGCTGCAATAACCCAACTAGAAATACTTGTTTTGTCGACAAGCCAAGCACTCCCTAACATGATTCAACACAACTCCCTTGAGTCCCTTCCATGAAAAACACTCTCACCTACTTGCATGTCTTGTAATATCCCAGGTGACCCATTAATGGTATGTTATGACATGCCCTTAAAACCTTTCCTTCATCTTTGATTGCGGATTAAGATATGCCCGATCCTTATAGAGGATGAGCTCATTAGCCATCTTGTACCCATCATCTTGTAGTTTACCATCCAAACTATTACTGACAAATGCATTCTTGGCATACTTGGCAATTAGAAACCCTCCAATCAATAAATATATCAATAAGAGAAAATAAATAAGGTTTACTAGATAATGCATCATCTACAACATTACTCTTCCCCTTAACCTACTCAATGTCAAAAGCATAAGAATGTAATTTACCCACTTTTAGAGTCTATCATTCAAATCCTTTTGATTGAGGAAGAATTCCAAACAATTGTGATCCTTCTTCACCATGAATCTCCTACAAACCAAGTACTATCTAAACTTTGGCAACACATGCATGATGGACAACATCTCCTTGTTATAAATGGAAACAATCCTTTTTGACTCCTTGAGCTTCCTACTCTCAAATGTTGTGGGTGTTAGGAATAGGACCATGGAGCAATAAATATTCAAAACAAAATACAAAAGAAATAACATAAAAACACAAAGACATACATATACGTGGTTCACCTAATATGGGCTACGTCCACGGAGAAACAACTAGTCCTTTTTATTTCATCTAGCAAAACGAAAGGATACAACCTACAATACATCTATTGCAAATTCCTCTTCACTCTCTCACAGTCTCCTCACACAGTTACCACCCTCTCACTCAATACATTGCAGTTATTTTATTTTTATTAGATGTTATTATGCTTTACAAGGAAATTTTATTTTTATGATATATGTGGTTCACCCCCTGGCAATAGAAGTGGGGGGGCAAGCCCTCCCCCTGCCCCCCCCTTCGTCAAGAACTAGGATCCAAACACGATTGATAATCAAGCTTTATTACCAACAATTTCCCACTTGGAGAATAATTACAACTCCACCGCCTCTGAATCAAGAAGATAATTAAGCTCCATTACCAACAATCTCCCACTTGGAGACTGATTATAACTCCACCGCTACTGCTTTTGTTGGACTGTGCTCCAACTTTGGACTTGGCAAGCTGTTCATCTTCACCATCATACTTTAAGTCTAACTGAAATTGAACAGGAAATCAACTTCTCCCTAGTTACTATCTTCATTAACATGTATGTAGGATTCTGGTTAGTGTGTATCTTTTCCAACTTCACTATCCATCTTTCGGAACTGAATGTATGAAATGGTACCTAAGTTGTATATGTTTAGTCTTAAAATGAAAGGATGAGTTTTTTGCTAGATGAATGGCACTTTGGATATCACTATACAGCTTGCTATTCTCTTGCTTCTTTCTCAATTCGTTCATAAACCTTTGTAACCAAATCAACTCTTTACTAGCCTTTGTAGTAGGGACATACTCTACTTTTATTATTGAAAATGCAACAACCTTTTGCAAATTTGAAATCCAACTTACTATTGTTCCATACATAGTTGGAAAAACTTCGCCTAAAGAAAAACTCGCCAAGCCAAAAATTGGAGAGTTTTTAAAACTCGCCAAAAACTCGAAAAACTCGAAAATTAAAAAATTGCTTAAATTTCATTAGAAACACTTTTTTTTTGCAAAGCTGAGTTTTTTTGAAAAACTCGGCAAAAACTCGGAAACGAGTTTTTTGAAAAAACTCGGAAAAACTCGTCCCCGCGAGTTAAACTCAAAAAACTCGTTTAAAACTCGCCGAGTTTTCTCATGAAGCTGTAACTATTGTTCCGCCTACAACAAATACATACCCTATGGTGCTCCTCTTGCTATCTATGTCACCTGCCATATTTGAATCAACATATCCCTATAGAACAAAGTTTGAACTTCCAAAACATAATGCTTGGGTAGTAGTACCTCTTGAAGAAAAAAAATGGATTAGAGGTAAATGACATGAAAGATAATGCAATACACACAATAACTTCACCTTAAACCCTTCTTTCCCCTCAGATAGAGCTGAAGTAAAGTGCACCCTAGCTCCACTTGATTTTCTCTCTTGATGTGTTGATGGAGGAATTTGGTTGCTTATACAAGTAGCATGATGATAGGATTGATAGGATGATAGATCAAATGGATAGGATAAGGATATGATAGTGGAAGATTAGCTAAGCTATGGAAGTAAATAGAAAATGCAGTAGCATAATAGTAGGATGAGAAGAGATATCCAAATGGGATGAGAGGCCTCTCATTTATAGAAATTCCATAAGGGAAATCAAGGGCCAAGATGCATTGGTTAATGAATGGATAGGATTGATTGAGTATTAGGTTTTGGATTAAAGTTGTAGTCATGTGACAAGTGTCAAATGAGGGATAAGGGCTAGGTTTAGGGTTAGGATTAGGGCAACATCCTTATGTGGATGGCTAGGATTAAGAGGTGTGATATTAAAAGAAGGGATGAGATGAAAAGTTAGTTTGACTTTTGGGGAGTGTCCAAGCAAGGAATTAGTTAGACATGTGAAGAGGACATTTGTCATATGAGGACAAATTTAGATTGTGATCCACGTGAATGAATCTAATAGCTAGGATTAAATGCATAAGGATTGAGAGATAACTTAGTAGAATTAAATATTGGAGAAAAAGGTAATAGGGAATTAATTAGCCTAAATTAATTAATTTAGTTAGAGGATTTGGGGATAAAGGTAATGGATAAATTAATTAAATAAATAATTGGCTAGAATATATATTTAATTAATTGGCTAGAATAAAGTGGGATATAGGAAAAGGTTACATTAATTAAATAAATAATAAATATTTATTTAATTATATATGAGGCTAGGTAAAGTCAAGTGTGGTTAGGCTAAGGTCACATTTCAGGTGTCTACACCTCTCAAATACCCGAGAATCCACTTTCGTGCCTTCCAATGCTCTTTACTTGGATTGTTCATGTACCTACTCACAACTCCCACTGCATGTGTAAATCCAACCTTGTGCACACCATCAAATACATCAAGCTACCAATTTTTGATGAGTACAAAACCTTAGACTTGTGGTCTATCTCCTCCTATGTCTTGAGACACATCTCCTTAGTTTGAAAGAGCTAGCCAAATGTGTACTAACTGATTTTGCATCTTGCATTTTAAATCTTGTCAACACCTTCTCTATGTACTCGTTGTGACCTAACTCACACCTCGCCCCATTGCAAATGGGGACCCTTGTTGTTTGCTTTTTTGGGGTTTTGCTTTGCGCGCCTCGTTTTGTCTGCTCTTCGTTTTGGGGTTTTAAGTTTGCATTTTGAACGGTCACCCGAGTCGAGTCAATGAATTTTCGCCTGGATCACTGAATAAACGTCACCATTGTGCTTAGAAGGCCTAGGAGACGAAGATTGACTGTCGTTTCAGTCAATTCTGACATCTCCTACTTTTTAGGGTTTCTCACCCCGGGCCCCCTATTTTTTAGGACCTACTTTTTTGGCACTTTTGGGCAATTCTGGGATCCCTATTTTTTAGGGTCTATTTTTGGAAAGTTGCTATTTTGGAAAATTTCTATTTTTAGAAAGTTTCTATTTTTAGAAGGGTCACGAGTTTCAAAAACGCACTCAGAAGTTCGAAACGATCAACGAAACTCTCAGAAAATCGATTCGAAGATTTTTTGAAATTTTGGCAAAAATCTGGAAAATCACATAAAAAGGTTCAAAAATCTGGAAAATTCGTTCAAAAATGGTGAGAAATTCTGGAAAATCACAGGGAAATCTGGTAAAAGCACCAAAAATGGTTGAAGATTTGATGAAATTCATGAAGAAATCTGGAAATTCGTAAAAAATCTGAGCATTCATGGCAATCTGATCATGGTGAAGGTAGTTCATGACTGAACAATCATGGAGGAGACTAGAAATCTGCCTGAGTATGAAGTTTACCAGCGTGAAAATGGAGTTTACCAGTCAATGAAGCTTCAGTCAAGAAGTTAAATGGCAACAGATCTGAGCAATTCCGCTCTAAGTCAAGTATCAATGGCATAAAAATCTGAGCAATGGCCAACAATGGGATGAAGTCCGCCTGGTCTTATGGAGCAAATGGCAGTGAGGTCTGTCAAGTCCGCCCCTGTCAAAGTATGCAATGGCTAGGCACAGGCTGAAGTCCGCCCATGGAGAAGAGGGATTTGCCTAAGAAAATGAGGCCATGGCAAAGGAAACAATGAAGTCCGCCCAGCCATAAGCATTAAATGGTCAGACCAACAGCCAAGTCCGCCTATGAAGTGGCTAGGAAGATGATGAAGTCCGCCCAGCAAGAGATGGTCAATGGCAATCAAAACATGCAAGTCCGCCCTCCAAAGCATCCAATGGCAAGACTATCAAGCAAGTCCGCCCTTGTCTTGGCCAACCAAATGATGAAGTCCGCCCACCAAAAGAAGTCAAGTGGCGACCAAATAGAGGAAGTCCGCCCTTGAAAGAAGTCAAGTGGCAAACAAATGAAGGAACTCCGCCCTGTCCATGAGGTGATTGGCTAGGAAAAGCATGAAGTCCGCCTTTAGAAAAAATGTCAAATGGCATCAAAATGGAGGAAGTCCGCCCAGCAACATAGAGAGAATGGCATGCAAGATGCTGAAGTCCGCCCTCCAACCAAGGCAAATGGCAAGAAAGAGGTCAAAGTCCGCCCTAGGCAAAAGTGTCCAATGGCAACAAAATGTAGAAAGTCCGCCCTTGAACAAAAGAGAAATTTGGCTAAGGCATGGACAAAGACAAGGTGAATGGCAAAGAAAATGTTAAAGTCCGCCTATGAAAAAGAGATGAAATGGCTAAGTCGTAGCCAAGGCAAAATGAGAAATGGTAATGGAAGACCCCAAGTCCGCCTTGAACATGAGTAAAGATGGCTAACCAAGTGACCAAGTCCGCCATAGCCATAGAAGAAGTGGCCAAAGAAATGCTAAAGTCCGCCATGTATTGGAGAGTAAAAGATTAAAATTTGCCTAAGTCCAAACCTTTGGAAAGTTAAAATATGCATGGCACTTTGAAGATTCGCCCAAGTGACTAAAGAAAATCTTCGCCATGGCTAGGAAGATTGTGGAAAAATCAAGCAAATGTACAAAATAAAATCGGACATGGTAAGATAAATTGCGGAAAATCAAGAGGATTTGGACAAAATAATATTGGACATGGCTAGCTAAATCATGAAAAATCAAAAGAATATGGCCAAATAAAATTGGACATGGCCAAATATTTTTGGAAAACGATTAAAAAATCATGGCCAAACCAAATTGGATGCTAGAAATTTTGGCGAGAAAAATTGGACAAAGATGAAAATTCGCCTAAGGCATTGGCAAGGAAATTTTCAAAAATCAAAAAATTATTTGCCAATAAAACGAACGGGTTGGAATGGACACATAAAATAATTATTTTAATTATTTTAATCATTTATTTTCCAACACCAAAAAAGAGATAAGTCTTGAAAATTTCGAAATTGGAAAGAGAGAAAAAGAGCTTTGTTAAACTGGAAATGAAATTAGAAACTTTCCCGGACGAGATTATTAAGGATAGAACTTGCCATCCTGAAGCAAAGTGAAAGATGAGTTCGAACTTGATTCAAAGGAAACATTGCAAATTTACTAAAATGATCGACCCTCTCACTTCTATAAGTGATTTCGTTTTTCATTTGTGCAATCACTCGATTTTGAGAAGAAAAGTGGTGAGAGGAGAATTGTTTAAGGCAAAAGGTTGAAGAAATTCGCAGCAAAGTGAAAGAAATATTCTGTTATCAGCTTGCATTGTGATCGTGATCACGTCTCCAAGAAGTCACAAGGCAGATTTTTCTTGTCCATTTCATGTTAACATGAAGCTTCACCATTTATTTTTTTTCCAGCTTGTTATTTTTCGCGAAGTCTAATTTGATTACCAGCTGGAATGTTCTTTCAAACTGATTTTAATGTCGAATTCTGATTTTCCTTTCTTCCTTCTCTTGCAGATCTATTTTTCGAAGCAGCCAAGATGAAATTTGCAAGCAAAGGTGTCCAAACACAATCGAAAATCAAGTCCAAGTGGGAGCACGTTCTAGACACTGATCTTGGCCACGTTGATCTTGAAGACTTCCGGAAGAGAATGTACGGGACTGACGGACGTCTGCCTACACCAATCGCCATGAGAATGATGCGCAACGGAATCGTCCATGCAGCTGGATTTCCACCAGCTAAAGAATGTCCTGAGTTGATGGCAGAATGCGCACTACATTACAACGCACAAGACAGACAGATAGAAGCTCCTGACGGAAGGATCCTTGCCTACTTGTCCGAGCCAGCAATCCAGGAGACTTTTGGCATTCCAGTATACAACCGAACATCCTATCGCACTAAGCAGGATGCACTCAAACTTTATCAAAGTCAGAAGGATCTCTGTGCATCCAACATAAACAAGAATTGGTTATTAAAACCAAAGCCTACTGCAAGCAAAATGCCGAAAAAGTTGATCAGAACCCACTTCAAAGAGGAATATGGTGATATTGTTCTGCTACTTAACAGAATGGTAGGCAGTGCCCACGGTGCTCCTTTCGAAGAATGGATGTACTATTTTATTGACGAAATAATCACTGGAGTCAAAATGTTCAATTGGTCCAGGATGATTAGCGACAGCTTGCACGAACAGTTGGTCAACTTTGAGCAGACCAAGATTTTCCACATGAGCTCCTACATTGTATATTCACTTGCGAGATATTATAAATATCCTGGCTTGACATGCAAAGGCGTGGTTGGCAACGGCGAGGGGAAATTCAAAGTCTACGACTGCTATCCACAGCTGCAGCTGAAAGAGAAGTCCCATTTCCGGAGAGCTCACGATGCATTTTTGATGTATATCACCCGGCTTCTTCAGGGCGGAACGCACCAAAGACTCTCGCATGAAGCCAAGAGCTTGATCAGTCGCTATGGATTCTGGTTCATTCAGTATCCTAAGTTCACCTACATCAGAATCCAAGGATTTTCCGGAAATCCTTATAGACTGCCTGTCTATCCGACTAACAGGATGGTATTGTTGGAAGTGCTAAGACAGTTAGAAACGTATCAGAATATCCAAAGGCCTAAGCAGAAAGCTGCTGTTACCTTTCCGTTTTTCATCGGCAACATGGAGGAGTCATGCCCGACAGCACAAGCAGCAGAGGTTGCTCGACTGGAGATTCAGCAGTATCCATTCATATCATACAAAGCCAGGAGCAACTTCGATCCGCTTCATCACATCAAGATTGTGGACGGAGAAAGATACAAACATCGGGTTGACCTAGAGGTCTTTTGGGCCAACGCAGCCGATGAATATGATGTAAGGAGAAGGTTATGGTCAAGGTTGCCATTAAGCATGATAAGGACGACCGAGCTCTTCAAAATACCTGACCAACTGCAAGATGATGGAATATATGTGCAGCCAGGCTTCAAAGAAAATGAGCCACTACCTCCTATAAAATGGTTCGAGCCTGAGATGGGTGATCTAGCCACCTTGATGCGCCCTGTTTTCAAGTACTCTCAGTGGTGGATAGATCGTCAAGTAGAAGTGTTAAAACAGAGAAAGGTGCAATTTACCTACGAGTTGATGGGAGACACTGAGTCATGTTCTTCGAACGCCGGTGCATCTCATGCGGATGGACAAGCAGATGCTGCCAACTCCAAGAAGAGGAAAGAAGCCGATAAGTCTGCAATACAAGACAAGGGTAAAGAGATAGATGAAGGGCCTTCACGGAAGAAACACAAGTCTAAACCTCTTCAGTCGGCCACTTCCAGGAACATAGAAGAGATGCTTGCCTTAGATAGAGAATCCTTGGAAAATGCCATGATCCCTTCTCCGGTTGAAAATGTAGAGCCAATTCAAATAGAAGATGATGATCAACCCTCTCCAGCAAGCACGGAAATCTTAGGATCGGATAACGACACAGACATCGAAGATGGAGAATTCGAGGAAGGAATGATTTCCGCCCTCAAAGGCATTCAAGAGGACCCATCCGTCCAGGAGATCCATGATATGCAGTTAGTCCAAGAAATTCAAAGTATGCCAGAAATTCAGGAAGAACAGGAAATACAAGACATGCAGGACGTCCAAAATCAAGAGGACATAATTGAACAGCCAACAGTACCAGAATGGCTGAAGGAAAGATTGAAAAGAAAAGCGCCAGTGGAGGTCCCTGAGGAGGACAATGACACAGATTTTCTGGCCAGATTAGAGCAAACTGCCCCAAGGAAGAAGGCCAAGAAGTTCTCAACCATTCAGAGAGATGAAGCCGGAAATCGCACGGTGCAAATTGCAGTGCCTACGGCCGACAAGTTTCAAGACGAGATTGCTCCTGAGGAATATGCTATCACGACTGTCGACATGGGTCCGGCAACAAAAGAGCAGGAAGTCGAAGACTTGGATAATTCCGTGGCCACCATCAAGGCCAGATTAGAAAAAGAAGTTGCCAAGAAAAAGGAGTACAAGAAAGAAATTCAACGTCTAAAAGACTACATCCAGCACCTGACCAAGCCACTAAACGAAGGTGAACAAGTGGCGCCTTTACCTCCGAGTGCCTCACAAGAACCAAGTGCGAACTTTGAAGAGGAATTGACAACAGCGAGGGAGGCTAAAGACTGGATGATTGGAAGGAAAGAAGAAGCGTTGATGTTTGTAGAAAAGTTGGCACATATAAATGAACAGGCTTCCTTCATGCTTTCGCGAGTTGCGGATCTTGCAGAGTCATGGAGCAGTCTCGAGGATATTCAGAGCAGGATCATCCCATGCATCCGGGAACTGAAGGGCATTTCAAAGCAAGGATTGATCGAGGACAAAGTTATCGAAGCCGGAGCAGCTTATGACTTCAACGGATGGTACTATGCTTTGATCTCAAGGAAAGGAGTCCTCGAAAAGGTGAAGCAGGATGGTGGTAGAGTTGAAGAACAAGTAAAAGAAATTCAAAGTAAAATCTATGAGATGGCTGCAGATATGCTAGACAAGGAGATTGTCCGAAAGAAACACTTGCGGTTGAGGATTCTGAAGGAGCAAGTATAGAAAGTTTTCTCCACCACCGGGCCAATCATGAAGGAAGGCTTCACCAAAGTGTTCGATTTCATGGCCATCAGAAGTTCTTTCTTGCTACAAGAGCCAACATGGACGACTATGTTTGCAGAGTGTGCCGAGAACTTGGATTTGCTGGAGTACAACGTCAGCGTGCTGCCCGACATTGCTATGGAGGAGGTCGACCTGATAGTGTCCAGGTTCGCCGAACGTGAGGCTGCACAAGTGGATAAGGATGACACTCCAGTTGTCTAGTGTTCTCTTCAGTTAACTGATTGTGGTTTTGGAAACCCTAATTAGGGTTTAGTTCCATTTAATCTTGGCCATTGATCTTGAATCAATCTCGGCCGTTCTTTGTAATCTTGAAAAACTATATAAACCCCCCCTCTCTCATTTTCATTAGAAATTCATTAGAAATAGCTAGAGGCTTAGAAGTTAGATATTCATTAAGAAGTTAGAGCAGATTTGAGATAGATAGATTGTAGAAATAAAGAGAGAGTTCTTATGAGATTGTTGTGAAAAGCTACTTTGATAATGAAGTTCAAATGCATGAGGTGCTTTGAGTACTTGATTGTTGAATAGTTGCATGGTCGCGTATTTTCTTTCTCTCTTAGTAGATTTGAATTAAAATGTATGTTAGAAGAATGATTGATTGATAACGGAGATTAGTGAAACCGAGCTCATACTTTCTTTGGGTGGATGATTTCACTCAATGTGCAAAGTTAGACTGAGCTTTACTGTGGATGCTTAACTTCTGTTTTAATAATTGTTGTTCGATCTGATGGCAATTATTTATCACGTGAAAATCACAAGCACATTCCTAGAAGATTGCACTTGCTCTGCGTAGTTGTCGTTAAACGTGGCGAAACAGAGTATGGTTTATTTGGTTTCACTTAGTCTTCGTCTTCTCTTGATTTCTTAGGAGTAGCATAGAGTCTCTAAACCCTAAATCTTTTTTCACTTTTTTTTATAAAATCAAAAAATTCAAAATGGTACTGCATTTATGTCTCCGCTTTTCCGAATAACTTGCAAAATCTTACTTGTGCCCACAGCAAATCACATCCATACCACAGAGCCTATCCGCGTTCATCTTAAACATTGGAATTACCCTATGACCTCACTTGCAATCTTAGCATAGGAAGTAGTTTTTCAAGAGAGAATAGAGCGTCTGTGACACTTTGTTCTAAAATGTTTGTTGTGTCATAAAACACGCATCAACATTGTTCTGGCGCTAGAAGGAGGGCCTTTGTAAACATTAGTGAGTTACTCTCAAAGTGAGCATGATGCAGTATGGTGTTACCACATGAGTTTCCTTTTGATGTACCTGTCGAGCAACCAGATCAACCACCAACCGACATTATTGATCAGTTGTACACACTAGCTTGGAAGTCGCAGACAGATCGAGCTGAGTTTAGACAAACAAGTCACGTCCTTGCTAGGGAAGAAGAAAAAGGAAAAAGGTTCGAAGAAGCAATCAAGAAAGATCTGATAAGGCAGAAGATAGATCGCCTGAAAGAAAAGTTTGACGAGATAGAAAGATCATTTTCCGCAAGTTCGTCTTCCAATTCAAGTTTGAGTAATAGAATGAAGAATGGGACTCCTGTACCAACGCTCATAGACCTTTCACACACGCCCCATTCAAATGGGGACCCCTAATTTTTGCTCATTCGCCGTTGGCTTTTGGTTTTGGTCTCTCTGGGCTCTGCCTCTTTTCCGATGGTCTACTTCCGTGATTCCTCTCTCGCTGAGCTTAAAATGTACTGCCAAGTCTCGAAAAATTAGGTTTCATCTTTCCAGTCACCCAAGTCGAACTATAAATCTGAAAATTGAGCTTAACGTTTGTCGTAAGATGTTGCCGCAGTTCCCAAATTTTTTCAGACTGAGGTACTTACTATTTTTAGTAAGTGTGGAATTCAGGGCAATTTGTCAGCATTTTTGAAATTCCGATCATCACACGGCATTCAGGGTATATCAGACTGCTTGCATGAAAAAAAAAAAAAAAAACGGATAACTTACTATTTTTACAAAATTCTAAGCCCGTAAGACAAATTTCGTGGTCCAAATGTAGTTTTTCTTTGGTATGTAAGGATATTCCTTTCCGTTTTTCAAGACCTTCAACGATGTAACATGCAAGTCGAGGCGACCACTTTCAGGATTCAGCCTTCCGAGGCTATTTTTAGGGTTTGCATGTCGAGCTTTTCTTTGCATGTCAGGTGATTCCTGATGGGTTTTTCGAGAGCTTCGCGATGGTGTGACATGCAAACGAGAATTCTCACTCAGTAAGGAACTTGCTATTTTTAGCAGGTGTGTCCCGGCAGCCGCTTCCCAGCAGTTCAGGATCACGAGCCGATCGCAGTGCCGCAGAAACGAAAGCAAACGGAGATCTTTTGATGCGCATGCAGTACAAGTTAGGGTTTCAAACTTCGGAGCCTAAAAATAGGCACCAAAAGTCAAAATCTTCGAATTGGATGTAAACCACCGCGATCATTCTCAAGCTTATCCGCCGTGAAATTTCGAAGTCAACTGAAAGTAATCTACTATTTATAGTAAGTCAAATTGGAACGCAAGCAAAATAGTAAATCGCCTTGCACAAGGCTGTCACCAGCTAGGTCACGCAGGAGGACGCTCATTCAATTTCAACCGATCGTGAGCTATGAGGATGCTACGTTCAAAATTTCAAGTTGATCCAATCTTCAGAAGTGCAAAAATGAGAAGGTTTACTATAAATAGCAGGGTATGAGAAGCTGGCAAGGACGAGAAAAATGGCTAAGTCTGGAACTTCATCCTTCACTTCCTTGAAAATACGCCCAGTTGATGAGAAGGCATGAAAAATCTCAAAGTTTGAAGTTCGTCCAGTACACAGGCCAAAATGCGCCCAAGGCACAAGTGGTCAAAGAAAGTCAACTCTTTTCATCCTGAAGGCATGCCAAAATGCGCCCAAAGAAGGAAGAAAGCTCAGGAGGGTTGAAAAATTTTCTAAGGCATGAAACACATCTGCCTCACCCCTCTAAATGCGCCCAAGATACAAGTTCATCCTTCACAGGGGGTGAAATGCGCCCAAAATCAAATTGGTCAAAGCAAAGTCAAACATTTTCATCCTTCCCACTAGGCAAAATGCGCCCAAACAGGGCCATGTGAAGACAAAAATTGGAAGGCGAAGAGTCACCCAAGAACGTTGGAGAAAGTTCATCCACCAGCAAGTATAAAATGCGCCGAGTTTGAAGAGAAAGGTCAAAGAAGTCAAAGATATTCATCCTTCAGCATAGGCTGAATGCGCCCACATGACAGCAAGATGCTAAAAATTTTCTAAGGGAAGAAACTCGTCCTCCACCCTAGGCTAAATGCGCCCAAATCAGGGCATGTAAGGACAAAAGCTAATGCGTTGGAGAAGATTCCACCTTTCAGCAAGCTGAAATGCGCCTAAAAAAGAGTAAGTCAAAGGGTCAACGTATTTCATCCTCCACCACCTCAAATTTGCGCCCATCCTCCTTGCATGCCTAAATGCGCCCAAGTTGAGGTGTAGAAAGTAAATGGAGCTGGTAAATGAGGTGAAAAGTGCTGAAAATATCTCAAGGCGTGGTGAATACAAGGTAAATGCCAGTTTTTATCCTCCTTCAAATCCAAAAGGCGCCTAAGGTGGCAAGTCTTAGAGATTTTTTTTAAGGCGTGTGAGGCATGTTGAGAATAAATGCTAAGGCGTGGTTTCAAAATGTCTTCTAAGTGATAAACGCCCAGGTGATGTGTTAGAGAATATTGCAAGATGTGTTGCCTAGGCGTGATTTTTGAATTTCCTCTCCTAGCCTCATATGCGCCAAGGGTGATGAGTGTCATGAAGTGTTAGAAAAATTTTCTAAGGCGTGTGAAGTGTGATAAGAATTTCCTAAGGCAAGGATAAATATAAAACGCGCCTAAGATGTTAAGTGAAGAAAAATAAAATATTGCTAAGGCGTTTGAGCTTCAAATAAATATTTTTCCAAATGTGAAGTAAAATGCAAGGTGGTGGCTAGAAAAATAAAATGTGCCAGGCACCTCTGTGGATAAAATTTTCTAAGTGAAGTTGGTATTTTCACAGGCAAAGTGGATCGAGCTGGATACAAAATTTTTTAAGGCAAAATTTTCCAAAGAGATGATTTCAAAAATTTCTAAGGCACAAAATATTTTCTCCCTTAGAAAAATGCTTAAGTCTGGAGAGGTGATAGAATTTTCCTTGAAACACAACAGAGTTGCCGGTGATGAAGTCAGTGATTGCTAGCTGCACAGAATTGATACAAATTTTCCAAGTCAGAGCAACAAGAAATCTTCACAAAAAACGAGAATAAATTTCACAGGGAAATAATTTTCTAAGGTTCAAAATTCAGAGAAATAAAATGAACCTGCTTGCACCTAAGGGTCTGGCGCGCGCTCGAGAAAACAATTTTCTCCTCGCATCAAGATCGTCGGCGCGAGGAGTTGATTTTAAGGTCTTCCACAGCTTGTCGAGGATTCCGGGATGAAGATTTTTGATGGGCACTGAATTGATGAGTTTTCCTAAGGGAAAGTTGAAAATTTTCTAAGGCAAATGCGAAGAAAATGTGTTTTCGAGGTGAAATCCTCCGGACAATGAATTTGAAAGGAACTGCCTAGGTGAATTTGCTTAAATCCTTCGTGAGGATAGTTTACTTGAGCCAGAAATGAATAAAATCGAGGTTATCAGAGCTCCAGCAGGTGAAATGAAGTTCTCAAGGATGGAAATTTGTCTAAGGCATGAACTTGAACACAAAGCTGCTTATGAACGCCAGTTGGAGCCGCGGAACTGTAAGTGAGTTAAGCCGCGAGGTCATGAAGTATTCTATCACTCTCCTCTTTAAGCTGCCTTGGGTAGAGAAATGTTGAGGCCGTGAGCAACATGATTTGAAGTGGTAGCTAATGGCGAAGATGAGTTATAACTCGGAAGGAGGAAAAATTTGCAAGAAAAATGGCTAAGGTTAAGACTTATATAACTCCAAATGAAAATGCTAGAAGATGAAGACCCCTCAAGTGGAAGCTATTAAGAAATCAAAGAACAACGCCAAGAAAGAAGATCGAGAACAAAGGTGAACGCTGGGCTCTGCCAAAATGGAATCTTCTAGAAGGATGATGGTGACATTATGGCGATTTATTACCCTTCTAATTTCCGTGGGCAGCTTTAGGGCAATATTATTTAGGGCTGAGGTGGCATCGATTCCGCCATCAATGATTGTAACCTCTACCGCCTTTTGGGACTTGGCTAGCTATAAAGGGGAGTCCCTCATTTGTAATCCCATTAGAGTAGAGGCGTAGAATCGAGTAGACATTGAGAGAGAATTAGAGCTAGATAGTGTAGCATTGTAGAGCATTTTTGCATCATTTGAGAAGAAAGAAAGTTTTCCCTTTGAAAACTTCTTTGAGAGGAGATTGTTGTGTAACACATTTTATGATAATAGATCTTTTCATTGATGATGGAATTGGCCTTTACCGCGAAATGCTAGCAAGGTTTCTTCTTCCTTTCGTGATCCAAGTAGATTAAATTCATGCAAGTAGCTTACTTCGGTATGTGGTGTTTTATTGAGATAGCTTCGCTTTATTCCATACCACTAGCGGCTTGTTGATGATAAGTTCGCCTTGCGTGGTCGACTGGAGATTATTTTGTGTTTAACTTCGGTTGTGGTTTACATGCTTATATGCGTTGTTCTGATGGTGTATGTATGTTAAACTATAACTTGAATACCTTTCGCCATCCCCTTTGAAGATTGCACCGATTTTACTGAGGCTGTCCGACGGAGGCTAGGTGAAATCTGGTTGAAGTCTATTGAAACGAAGCCCCGCATATCTTGCATTTAGAATAGAACATAAACTTCTTAGGCCCTACACCCTTTTAAATTCAGTTCATTTCCGGTTAGAATTAGGAAACTTGCGCTCACCTGCCAAATCATTTGAATCACACAAAAGCCCTTAGTCTACTGTTTGTTGTTAGCCGCCCAACAATTGTGTAAGTCCCCTTGAACATACCAGCAATATCACATCGAGCCAAACTGATCCTATTCGCACTCAAGGAACCTTGGAGTTGAACGCACGAACTTTCTGGCAATCTTAGCATGTCAATAATTTTGTTCAAGAGAGGATAGAGTCCGCTGGGAGACTACTTTGCTGGTGCGGCCCTCAAAACCACGCCAACACGCTCCTAATCCAAACCAAGATCCCCAGCCAGTATTGCAACCAAATTTGGGTTTCCACGACGAACAAGAAGACATTATCACTGAATTGTTCAGCCTTGCGTGGCAAGTGAGAAGAAGTGCTCCTGATTGGTTTCGCATGCGATTTATCCTTGAAGAAGAAGAAGAAAGAGCCCGACGAATTGAATTCAACATTCGACAGGATCTTCTTGTTGAAAGATTTGAAGCACTTGAACGAGAGCACATTCGACAAGCCAACAGACAAGTGAATCAACAAGCTCAAGAAGCAGCTCCGGCACCAGCAGATCCTGCACCGCCTAGACAAGCTTAAAATAGAATACACTGGATCGAATTGGTTCTTTTTCAGCAGAGAAGTTCCGGAGAGTCACCAGATCCACTCCTAGTTCTTTCAAGGAATTTGTTGAGCTATCTCCCCACAGAAATAGACAGAGAAAAGCATTGCAAGAAGCGTCATCAAGTACACAAGTGCCAAGCGAAGAAGATTCTTTTGGTCTTTTCCAAAATTCACCAAGTACCAATCAACTAGACCGTCAACAAGTTATAGTGGCTGCGCAGCCAGTCCCACCAATCCCACCAGTTCAACCGAATCAACCGAACGCTCCAATGGCGTGGTGTCCAGCAGATGCGTCACCTATGACATTTGCTGTTTACCATGATCTACCAAAGAATCCAGAACATTTTTGTTCCAAGTTCCATAGTGGTGACCTGAACCACACTGCAGAAGAGCATGTTAAGCTGTTTGAAGATCTTCTTCAAAACCG
>VDFB02194587.1:0-11396 GCA_007258455.2 Sequoia sempervirens | reverse complement strand
ATGTTGGGCAACAAGAAATCATCTTTTGGACACGCTTTGTTTAAGTCCCTAAAATTTGTGCAGATTATGATGCCCCCATTGGGTTTTGAGATAGGTACCAGGTTTGACACCCATTTTGGATAATCTATTGTTTGAATGAATCCTACATCTAATAGCTTCTTTAGTTCTATTTTGACTAGCAAGACGATCTAAGGGTGCATTTTCCTAAGCTTTTGTCTAATGGGCTTTGCTTCAGGATACATTGCTTGATGATGAACTACAATTTCTGGATCGATCCCTAGCATGTCTGCATAGCTCCATGCAAAGTTAACTTGTCTCTCTCTTAATAAGGATGCTAGGAGTTCTTGTTCTTCTGATAGTAATGATTCTGCATAGAATGTGATTTGTGGGGTCTCCTTTGTTCCTAGATTAACTGGATTGCACTTTTCTACTAGGACTGCTGATTTTTCTTGATGAAGAGCTCTGAAAGGAAGATTGAATCCCCCATCCTCAGGCACCTCAAAGAGGTTTTCACCATTGGATGCGTCCTTTCTTTTTACTTTTTTCAAGTCGGAGAGTGCCACACAATGTGGTTTTCACTCAAGGACTTAGATATTATTCTTAGTTTCTCACTTTTGCGACTGAGGGATTCAATCGTTTCCCCATAATAGGCTTGTGTATCTAGCTCAATGATGAATCATGCTTTGTGATCCCCACATGGAATGTTATCCCGTAGTCCCATGAATTATGAGAGCCCCTCATCATTTTTGAAAGTGTCAAGAATTGGTGGTCCTCATTGGTCATAATCGATGAGTTGGGGGTAAACTAGACGGATTTCAAGATTTTGATGGTCTGACTCAAACAATAAGGTGCTAATCATGAGAAGGGTGGTATCCTCATAGAGCCTAGGTAGGTTGGATATGGGATCCTCATCATCGCTACTACTACAGACATCAGTTATGTCAAATGTAAAGTTGTCTATGACTCATCCTGTAGATATGGGTAAGCGAAGTTCAGCTGTGGATTGCTAAGGAGGATTATTGACCTTTCTAACTAGAGGATTTCAGCCACGTATGGTTATACTCAGAGGGGTACATCCGAGGCCAAGATTTCTCATTCACATCTCCGAAATGATAGGTATTATAAGCCCGTTGTCATTTTTCACAAGTCTCTAGTTTCTATCATAGCCCATTGCGAGCATCATTTGTAAACCTTTCTTTTGTCATCCATTGGTAGATCAGTTGTTGGTCTACTATCTTGGTATAGGAGATGAGATGGGTCCTCCTCTATGACTTCTTGGCCGAGATCTCCCCAACTTTTGAAGTTGGGATAGTCTTCAGGAGATGTTTGAGATGTGGAGGCTTCATTTGATTGCGAACATCCTCGTGATCTGGGAGATTGTGGTAACTCTCCTACCACAAAAGCATTTTTGGGAATCGTGTAATTTTTGCAGCCATTATCCTGGATGATGAGTTTGATATCAGAGATGGTGGGGATGGCGGGAGTGGCGAGTGTCTCTGTCGTAGAAGTTTATTCGAGAGTGGTTGGATCAATGTATAGTGTTGATGGGCCTTCATCATTTTTAGGCACTTGAGGGATTTTGTAGTATTTTTCCTCAAGGTTCTTGTAGTAGGAGAATGGCTTAGGATCTCCATGGACGGTGACCTCTTTTCCTTCATATGTGAATTTGACACATTGATGGAAAGTTGATTCTATTGCTTGCATTGCATGAATCCATGGATGTCCTAGGAGAATGTTATAGGGTATGTCGAGGTCTAGGAACTGACAAGTGGTTTCCATGATAGATGGCCCTACTTGAATAGGTATTTTGATTGTGCCTTGAGACACTCTTTCCTAATCATCATATGCTCTTATTATAATACCCTTTCCTTTGTCGATGGAATCCTTGAGATTTTTAACTATTTAATGAGCTTGAGGGAACAAATATTCAAGCCTGCACCTCCATCCACCAAGACTCACTTAACTTTATTTTTCTGCACTAGGACTTCTAAGTGGAGTGCACGGTTATGAGATGGTTGGGAGGGAAAATCCTAGTTGGAGAATGTAAGGAGGTTTGGGGTAATGATATTGCCAACCATAGCTTGGAATTGTTTTGCATCAAGATCTGCGGGGATGGTGGATGAAGCCAATGCTTCTTCAAATATTTTCTTGTGGGCGGATGAGATTTTTAATAACTCCATGATGGAGATTTTTGTTGGCATTCTTTATAGCTGATCCAAGACATTGTAACCATTGGGAACGGATCTTGAATTGGATATGAAAGTTTTGTTTGGTTGGGATGATCCTGTGATAGTAACTTTTCTGCCTCTTATGGTGACTCCACAATCGGCTTGAGCTCCTTTGATAGTGATTATTGTGCAGTATTCATCTAGGGAGGCAATGACAATTTCATACACATGATTCAAATTTGTGAGGGTGCCTTTTCCCTTATCGGTGTTATTGCTCCCTTTATTGTTATGGTTAGGCATCAGATTCATGTATATTTTAAGATTTTGGTTTCTTGTTGGCTGTTCCACATTTATGATTCTTTGATCAATGAGATCTTGGACTATTTTTTTTAGTCTCATATAGCTATTCGTGGTGTGCCCTTTGATTTTGTGGAAATCGCAAAGTTTATTTTCGTTGTGCCAAGGAGGTTTAACATTTGGTTCTTGGTAGTTCTTGTAGGTGGGAATCTTGATGCGCAAGAAACTATGCTTGTGCCTATGCTTGTCGTGTTGGATAGTGGGTGTGTGCTTGAGCTTGAGCTTGAGCTTGAGCTTGTGCTTGTGCTTGTGCACCTTGAGCGGCTTTTTGTTGTTGTTGCAATAAGGCTTGTGCTTGTGCAACCTATTGCACTTCTTGTGCGATTTGGGCAACTTGAGAATCTTGTGCCACTTGAGCGGCTTTGTGGGCAGCTAGTTGTTGCAATACGGCTTGTTGAGCAACTAATTGTGTGGCTTGTTGAGCAGCTAATTGCACAACTTGTTGAGCAGCTAATTGAGTGGCTTTTTACTTTTGTACTTGCAGGAATGCCTTTTGATAAGCAGCTTGTTGAGCTTCTTATAATGCCATGCTGTATTGGCTTGATATATTGGAGCTTGGTGGTGGTGGGGGTGCTGAGCGGTGATGTCGTTTTGGTGCTTTGAGTGGTGAATGGTGCGATCGATGTGGTTGGTCCTTGATAGCCCATGCTTTGAGATGTTAGGGGGGTGGTTGATGATGTCGTGATTGCTTGTGTAGTTGTCATCTGTTGTTACAATATCGATGACAAGTTTTGAGAGTTTGGCATGATGTTTTGATTGATTTTTGGGATGTTAGTTTAATTTTGATTGATATTTGGTAAAGGTGGGAGCCCCAAGCCAAGTAGAGGTGTGGATAATGGTGGTAATAGCGGAAGAGGTAAAAATGTGAGGGATGTGGTCTCTTGAGGAAATAATGTGGTGTCAAAAATGCCCCCAGGTCTGAACATGTCACCTTCTCCTTGGGAAGTTATGGGGAGAGAAGTTTGGGGTGTTTTGTGGAAGGATGATGATGATGGATCATTAGGATCATGGAAAGTGAGAGGGGCATACTTATGTAATGGATTTTGGGGTATGTTTTGTTCCAAAATGGTGTTTGCATCCAAGACTTGATTATTGACAAGGGGGTGTGTTTGAATAGCATTAAGAAATGCACTTCCCTTATTAACATTAGGTTGAGTTGGAGCAAAAGATGTTGTGATCTACGAGATGTTTTGAGTGATGCTTTGGGATGGGGGTGTAGATGAGATGGAGAGTGTGGATGAAATTGGATGCATGACCTCCAAATATGGTTCCACTATAGAGCTCACGTCGAAATCAAAAGGTAATTTGGCCCCTTGTTTTGCTAGTTCGAGCATGTATAGTGAAGGGTTAAGCCTCATCATGATATTGATGATCTTATGGTTCTCCGAATTTTGGATCATTTCAGTGATTTCTTCATGTGACATCCCAAAGGTAAGATCTTCTTCTTGGCTTTCCTCTTGTGGATTTTGTGATGAAGAGAGAGAGTTAGTCAAAGGATTGCTTGATTCAACGGGATTCATTTCAAAGTTTGTTTGGCTTAGGTCACTTGAAGTTGGTGTTTCTTTGTTGGCTTCCATGTTCTTCTTGTGTTGAGATCTAGTCTGCACCATAAAATAGGGATCAATTTTTAAGAATATGGGAGATGAATCTCTAATTCTTTGGATTGATATATCTTTAGGCACAAAAGAGAAAAATTTAGGATGATGCTAAGATCAAAGGATGATAATGATATGGATGTTAGATGGATGTTTTGATGGATGATTGGAACTCCTTTGAGAAAATATTGAAGGGTATGTTAAACTTTAGGACTTGATTTAGGATTGATTTTTTTTTGGATTCGGATTTTGGTGAATTCATGAACTCTAAGAGGTTGGATGTTGTCCTAGAGTTAAACCGTTCACAAGATGCTAATTTTTCTAGGTGTGAGAAGAAGGATTCATCTAAACACTCCTATCCAAACAAGATGATTTTGATAATGAACTCTTAAATCCCTAGATGTTGTGTGTTATCAAGGGATGAATTTGTTCACAAGTTTTGATAATTTGATCGAATATGTGAAGAAGGATGCATGTACACACATTCAATCAAACAAGTTGATTTTGGATTGATTTCAAATGATTTGCCCAAAGTTTAACATAAAATATTTTTTCAAGACTTTCGAAGAGTTGATGATGAGATGATTTTGGTTTTGATGTTCGAAGATGGGTGGGGGTTTGATTTTGATCCTAGGATGTACCTAAGAAGATGCTTTGTTTACTAGACCTCGGTATTGAAGAACATACGATACTTCTAAGGACCTCTATAACTAAGAAGTGGTTCAAATTGAGCATACATTTATGGATTGTTCAAAGGGATGAGTCTATAGAACCTTGTGAATTTTTTTCTTATCTTGATATGTTGCTTTTGATTGCACTTCCTATTGTATCTCTTGATGACCTTTCGAGTCTGACTACTAAATTTTGAACTTTGACTCAAGGACTTTTGTTTTGGGATTTTGACTTTCTTGGAAATCATGAGGTTTTAACACATTGAGAGCCAATTTTGTTATCTTTTCCTAGTGACTTTGTTTTACCACAAACACTTCTTTGATTAGGTTTCCAAACTAGATGTCCAATGTATTAATTTCTTCGAATCCCACAAAGTATATTATGTGGAAATTTGATGAATTCAAGGCAAGGGTTACCTATTGTTTATCGTTAGTAGAAAAATTGAGATGTAAGTTCAAGTGTTTAGAAACCTCTAAGGATGTGAATCCCAAGGGCAAGCAATAACACATGAATTTGGTCAATTGTATTTTCCTCCTAAAGGGTTTGAAATTTTGATGATGATGTTAAGTGTTTGTTTCCAAATGTTTTCAAACAAGCAAGGTGTTTTGTCACCAAGAATAAGCTCAACCCTATGGATATGAAAGACAATATTTGTTGAGTCCCCACTTGGACAAGTCCAGCTATGCTTATCTTTAGAGAATGTTTAGATGTTTGACCCCACTGGCTCCCCTCCATGACACTCACTTATACAGGGCAGACAAGCATCAACACCCATGAAACTCCCATGGCATGCTTTCCATTTCTACCAAAAGACCGTAAAAGTGTGGGGCGGCTTCAGAACGACCGTTCTTGCACCAACAAATAGATCAAGGATTTTGGCAATTCTAAAACATGGGTTTTAATTAGGACTTTCGTTCGTAAGAGTTGACCCAACATGGCGAGAGACCATTGTTTCCCTTCTTGTCAGAGCCAACTGCGTGATATTGGCATTTATTCCAATACCCACATTTATATCTCTGCTGGAAATACTCTAGGTTCGTGAGTGTTATCTGAGTCGTTCCCTTGGGTGAGTAATTTTTCCCCAAGGAAGACCCTCTAAAATAAACAATAGTGAGTAAATGTATTCATAGTTCGATTAACCTTTGTTTAGAAACAAAGGGAGAACACATGCAATAGATTTACTCACACACACAATTTGTTCAATTTTAAACCCAAATTGAAGTGTGTATGGGAAATTATTTATGCAACTTAATGTCATCAAAAGCCTTTTTATTCTCAAGATCGCCATGAGGCGCGAGAGAAGCGCATACATCTTTTGATGATATTACTTTGTGTACGTAATTGCAAAAAAATACAAAAATTTGTTTATTTTAAATCCTCAAAGAAAAAGTGATTTTTTTTAAGGCACCAAAGTAAGTGTGACAATTTGCCTTGTTCAATTTTTTAATCCCAAAACAAACTTTAGTAAATTTGAGTCTTAATGTTCTTTTTAAGCCTTTTTGTAACAAGAATTCAAAAGGTTCTTTTTAAAGCCCAAACGAAATTAGTAAGTCCTAAGCATAAAAAGATGATAAATTTTTCTTTAAGAGGAAAAATGAATCCTCCAAGAGTGTTCAACAAACACTTGTTTTTGTGAAATGACACCATCATGCTTCTTTTCCTTTTCATCTTTGATCGATCCAACCTACAAGAAAAATCAGTTATATTCTACAAAAATAGAGGTCAAAAAAGCAGAAAACAGACAGAAGAACCATAATTTGAAAAAAATCACGTGCTACAAATAAAATTTCACTTCATACTCTCCAGTTGGTGCAATCCACTACAAGGCCAGAGTTTGATTTCCTAATGGTGCTATATAGCGATAAGCTTACAAATTACCGGCTACTCGGGCAGAATCAAAGCTGCTGAGCATGAATGCGCCGACTTTGTCCAGCCGTGTAGTTTGAGTTTTGAAAGATCTCTAAGGGTCAAACAGTTCAAGAAAGTAATTTGCATTCAAATTTCTAGGTGGGAAGACTGAAGGCCAGAGTTTAAATCTTCAGCAAATCTCTATATAGCAATGTTGGAGAACTACCGTGCCTAACAGCTGACGCCGAATTCCTAATAGTGGAGTTTCTTCTCAGACAGCGAAAAATGCATAAATTTTGACAAAACGGACAAAATGTGAGATTGCCCTCTTCTTCTCGTGGCTAAAATGTCAACCCCAATCCAAATACCTGCAAAACACAATAAACAAACACATTAGGAGATCATATGCAAGTAAGAACAAGGATTCCCCATCAAATCCATTAGCAAAGTTTTAAATAGGAAATAAAGCAAGAATGAAATGAAAGAACAAGAAAGCAAGCTAAATCCTATTGAAGACAATGCAAACTCTTGATCCCATGGGGGAATTGGTGCCAATTTGATATGAAAATTGGCCCTTTCCCAACTCCAATGCTAGCTTTGATGATGTGATGAAGGTTGTGATCCACTTTGATGAAGAATGATGAGTGCTTCAAGACAAAAATCTGCATAACCTAGCTACAAATTCAAAAATATGGATGAAGATTGCTAAATATTTGAGCATAGTAAGTTTACTCAAATTATGGATGATAAAATGAGGAGATCAGCCTCTTATTTATAGAATGAGAAGATGGAAGAATGCCCAAAATGGAGCAATGTGGGACTAAGAATTAGCCAATGACAAAGTGCCACTTGTTAATGGGTGAATGGATGGAGGCTGTGAAAGTTTTGAAGAATGTGTCAATAAATGCATATATTTGAATTTTGAATTTGTTGAAATGACATGCAAGAGGGAAAGAAGGTACATTGAATGCCACTTGGCTCAAGGCAAAAGGACTTTGTAAGAGGAGTAAATTCCTTGTTGGAAAGACAAATTCCACTTGGATTTTGAATTCAAACTTGAGGAATATTCTTAAAAGATGTCTTGTTGAAGAAAAATAGAGATTTAATAAATCAAATAACTCTATTTTCATGTGCAAGTGGTAAAAGATGGAGGATGGGACATGAGAAGAGATTAAATTAATCAAGTTTAATTAATTTAATGGAGGGATTAAATGATGTGACCTATTTGACTTAAATTTGTGGATTTATTTAAATCAAATATGAGAAGAATGTGATAAAATGATTAATTAAATAATGACTTTTGATTTATTTAATTAAAAAAGATGATGTTAGATTAAATTAGATAAGGTTTTAATTTATTTAATTTAATAGATAGACTTTAGAGATTTAAGCAAATAAAATTAATTATTTAATTAAATAGGATAATTAGATCAGAATGGTCAATTTAATTATCGAGAAAGGATGACTTAATTAGATAACCAGTTTATTTAATTAATAGAGGAATATTGATGAATTTAATCAAATAAAGGCATTTGATTAAATGGTTAGATCGAAGAATGATTTAGGATGAAACGATGTTAGTGGTGAGGATCAGATGTCCAATGTCAATCATTACATTTTACGTGTCTACATTATCATCACTGTGCATGAGAACATCCATTCGTTGATGGTTTATAAAAGGCCTGGCTTCTTGCTTAAATTAGATCTAGTTAAAGCCTATGACATAACTAATTGGTCCTTTTTGTTTAGAATTCTTAGGGATTTTGGCTTTTCAGAGACTTTTGTTCAGTTGGTTAAGAGCCTCATTTTTTTGGAAACTTTTTTTGTGCTTGTGAATGGTTCCCCTTCTGATTTCTTCAAAAGTTCTAGAGGGGTGCGGTAGGGCGATCCTATTTCTCCCTTTCTTTTTATCATTTTGGCTGAGACTTTGGGCAGAGCGCTGCAACTTAAACTTTCCTCGGGTGCTCTAAAGGGTTTAAGACCTTCTTCGTCGTCTTGTGGGCACCAACAGTTTGTTGATGACACTCTGATTTTGGGTGAAGCCTCTATTGCGGAAGCTCGAACTATCAAGGCAACTCTTTAGAGGTATGAGGCGGCTTCAGGCCAGTTGGTTAGCCTCCCCAAAAGTATGATCTTCTTTCTTAACACTCCTGAAAGAAGGATGCAGAGAATTGTTGGCATTCTTCAATGTTTGGTTGGGAACCTACCTTCCACCTACCTTGGGTTACCGCTTGGTTCCAATTTTTCTCATGACTCCTTTTGGAACGATTTGATTGATAAGTTCAATTTGAAGTTGGTGGGATGGAAAGGTGTGTTACTTAGCCAGGTAGGTAAATTGGTGCTCATCAAGGCTACTCTTCAGAATCTTCCTGTGTATGCTCTTAGTCTCTTTCAAATGCCTCGTAAGTATTGGGAGAAAATTGAATCCATCCAGAGGAAGTTGGTCGGGGGTGGAGGACAAAAAAGGGTTGAGTTTAGTCTCCTGGGAGGAGGTGTGCAGGTCAAAGTCTCATGGGTGATTGGGTCTACGCAGAATTAGGCCCTTTAATTTGGCTCTTGTTGCTAAGCAGTTGTGGCATCTCCTTTGCAAGGAGGAGTGGGGACAAATTCTGACTTCTAAATATCTCCCTCAGGTGGACAAATTTTGGGAATTTTTGAATAAGGATTTCTATCCTCCTTCGGGATCTTTTTTCTGGAACTCAGTCTCCAAAGCCAAAGGGTTGTTATCTGTTGGTCTATTCTGGGTGGTTGGGGATGGTCGAGATATTCTCTTTTGGGATGATTGGTGGTTTGGGAATTGTCCTCTGAATGAATCTCAGTGGGAAAACCCCTGGAAGGAAGTGTGCTCTCGTGAATTTGGGAATTATGTGGCTGATTATATCATTAATGGGGAATGGTGGAAGATTCATGAGGTGTTCCCTGAGTTGGAGGACCTTTTTATTGAATTCTCTAGAGTTCATATCCTTGCTTCTCCTCGTAGGGATAAGGTGATTTGGAGTAGACTCCCGAGTGGAGCTTTCTCAGTGGCTTTTTCTTTTAAGTCTTATATCAACATTGTAGGTCTAAGGCCACCCTGGGGCCTAGTTTGGTCTTCGTAGCTTATTCCCAAGACTAACATGTTTCTCTGGTTGCTTGTTCAGGATAAGATTCTTACCATTAATAACCTATGGAAATGGGGGTTCTCCATGTCGAACAAATATTATCTTTGTATGATGGATGCAGAGGATTGTTCCCATTTGTTCATTGGGTGCGGTTATGCTCAGGAAGTGTGGTCCCTCTTTCTCAAACTCTGGCATGTGGAATGGATTTTTCTTGCATCTATTTGGGACTTATGGCTTCAGTGGAAGTCTCCTTTGTCTAATCCTGCTTTGAAGCTTCTTTGGTCTCTTGCTTTGTCGCATTTTCTTTGGGGGTTGTAGAAGGAGCGAAACAACATGACTTTTAGAGATTCTGCTATTCCTCCTCTCTCCCTTTTCTTCAAAATTGTTTCTGTTATCAAGGAGAATCTGATGATGGTGGTTGATAAGATTGATATTCCTAGAAAAGTGTAGGTGTATGATTATGATGTTGAGGTGAAGTCTAATTGTAAACTCTCCCTTTTCATTGCTAAGCCCTTGAGGAAGGCTAACCTTGTGAGGGAAGGGGTGAAGTGGTTCCCCCACTTGTAGTTATCAAGTCTACTCTTCGTAATCTTATGTATGCTCTTAGTCTCTTTTAGATTCCTCGTAAGTATTGGGAGAAAATTCAAACCATCCAGAGGAAGTTCCTTTGGTCAGGGGTGGAGGATAACAAAAGGTTGAGTTTAGTCTCCTGGGAGGAGGTGTGTAGGTCAAAGTCTCATGGGGGATTGGGTCTGCATAGAATTAGGCCATTTAATTTGGCTCTTGTTGCTAAGAAGTTGTGGCATCTCCTTTGCGGGGAGAAGGAGTGGGGAAAAATTTTGACCTCTAAATATCTCCCTCAGGTGGACAAATTTTGGGAGTTTTTGAATAAGGATTTCTCTCCTCCTTCGAGATCTTTCTTCTAGAACTTAGTGTCCAAAGCCAAAGGGTTGTTATCTACTGGCCTATTTTGGGTGGTTGGGGATGGTCGGGATATTATTTTTTGGGATGATTGGTGGTTTGGGAATTGTCCCCTATGTGAATCTTAGTGGGAAAACCCCTGGAGGGAAGTGTTCTCTCATGAATTTGGGAATTATGTGGCTGATTACATCATTAATGGGGAATGGAGGAAGATTCATGAGGTGTTCCCTGAGTTGGAGGACCTTTTTATTGAATTCTCTAGATTTCATATCCATGCTTCTCCTCATAGGGATAAGGTGATCTGGATTAGACTCCTGAGTGGAGCTTTCTCAGTGGCTTTTTCTTTTAAGTCTTATACCAATCTTGTGGGTCCAAGGCCTCTGTGTGGCCTAGTTTGGTCTCTACAGCTTATACCCAAGATCAACATGCTTCTCTGGTTGCTTGTTCAGGATAAGATTATTACCATTAATAACTTGTTGAAATGGGGGTTTTCCATGCCGAATAGATGTTATCTTTGTATGATGGATGTAGAGGATTGTTCTCATTTGTTCATTGGGTGTAGTTATGGTTGGGAAGTGTGGTCCCTCTTTCTTAAACCCTAGCGTGTGGAATGGATTTTTCCTTCCTTTGTTTGGGACTTATGGCTCTAGTGGAAGTCTACTTTGTCTAATCCTTCATTGAAGCTTCTTTGGTCTCTTGCTTTGCCGCATTTTCTTTGGGGGTTGTGGAAGGAG
>VDFB02194586.1:0-17012 GCA_007258455.2 Sequoia sempervirens | reverse complement strand
TATAAAATCTCTAAGAAAATTGCATTGCTCTTTTAAGGTATTGAATGAAATTTATTTTAAGAAAAGTTATGTAGTTACATAGACATTTCTACTAACTAATTATTGAGCACATTATAAGTAAAACATATGTGTTAAAGGTCATGGTTTAAATCAGACGAAGAGAGAATTTCCCTTCATTTATGTATATTTGTTATTAAATATACATAAATATAATTATTAAAACAAATTTACCTACAATAAATATTTACTA
The DNA here is from genome assembly GCA_007258455.2 of Sequoia sempervirens. NCBI lineage: Eukaryota > Viridiplantae > Streptophyta > Pinopsida > Cupressales > Cupressaceae > Sequoia > Sequoia sempervirens. The sequence continues at coordinate 16,762 of VDFB02194586.1, read as the reverse complement.
TTATCAAAATTAATGCCTGTAAATTTTCCTGTATTAACCTCGGGCCTCTCTTTTAACTGAGACTGTAAATACGATCAAAACCAGCAAAAACAGGGCAAATACCGTCAATTTACAGGCCTCCATCTCCATCTCACTAAACATGGGGAGGAGCGTTTTTAAGGCTACCTGGACCTTGCAAAGGCGCATTGATATGTAAAATTTGATGCCTAAAATGCAACTGCAGTCATCTGCTCAAAGACACGCAGTCGATTTCTTCTACGGCCTATCTGAGCACCCCAATTCCATTCTGGCAATTGCATGTCAAAATCTGATTCTATTTCTACTTCTTCTTCTACTTGTAGTGTGGTATTTTCTTCACTTTTGGGGGCCTGAATCTGCTTTAGTAAATCCTCTGTCCGCTTCAACGACTTGTGCTCTTTGCTTGTTGAGAGTGCCGCCTGGAGAATATTGATGGCCTCATCTACCTTCCCCTGCTTCATCAGGCATATGCTCAAATTGCAGGCCTTGTTCTCATCCGGATCGACTAACTGCGCTTTTCTGAAAAACGATTAATGCATAATAGATTTAGAAACATTAGGCTTTTTAAAGTCTATTCAAATTGCCGTCTGCTTGAACATTAAACAATTCAAGGTTAAACAATCCATAACAATTTCACACAGAATTCTCAGTAAAAATATTAAATAGTTGTTTCATTTTTATTGGCATAAATCTGCCTGCAAATAGCCTTAAAATTGTAACCGCAAAACCTTTGAGTAAAGCTATCTGATGATCGGAATGACTTGAGGAAAAAAAATAAGCCACTCACCTGTAGACAATTTCGGCGGCGGCGAAGTTAAGCTGCTGCATGTATGCCCATCCCAAATTGCCCTGCCAGTAGCCATTACAGTCAGCCTCTGCTTTGTTGCATAAGATTTAGCCGTAATAAACATAGTAAAGTAATGTACCAGAAGTCGGGTAGTCTCCTGCTTTATGGAGAGTTGAAACTTCTTTCCATGTGACCTTGCTGTTTTGGTAGCTTTCCCGTTAAATGCAGCACCACGCTGAATTAGACAGAGCTTGTGCTTCAGCAGCTCGATTTGCTCATCTAATCTACCACATTTCTGCCCCAATCACCACAAAATATTCAGCAAAAAAGATAAAAGACCGTCTAAGAGCAATAATTTTTAAGTCTTTTTGTCTGTAACGGTCTAGTTTTGCAATCTTCATAAGTTGATGTTGCTTTTATTATCGTAATGATAGATCATTACTGAGTGTGATCATAAATTTTGATGCTAAAAATTTCTTACAGATTCCTTTCTTCAACCCTACTTTCTTAGGTAATCCTTTCTTCAACTTTAATTTTCTACATATTCCTTTCTCAACCTTAATTTCAGAAATACAAATAAACTAATTTGAATTGTGATTTATCTCTCTTTACAAATTGCAGAGTTTCCATGAAAATATTCAGAACAGTAACAATTTAGTATAAAGTAAAATAGAGATGTGTACCTTATAAAGATCAAAAAGTACATTATCAAGAGACTCCTGCGCTTGGTCAGAGCATCGGTTTCTGAAAGATTTGATGGCGGCAATAGCCTCTTCGGATCTGTTGTGCTGCTTCATGACGACAGCCATATCTTTGAGCGCGCTGTCAACACGGTCCCCGGCATTAATGGCTTGCCAGAAGAGGGCAATGGCACCCTCCGGGTCCTTGTCCACAAGCTGTCTTCACAGACCGAAACTAATTTCATTACGAAGTACAAACAAAACATCCGGAAATCTGTGAGAAAAATAAGGGAAAAATAGGCGACCTGGAGGTGCTTGGCTCTGCCGTAGGGAGTGTCTGCAAAGGGGACTTTGTACATCGCATGAAGCGGATCCTTCTTTAAACTTACCGCCAACTTCTTCTCTTCACAACACAGTGAAATAGGAGTAGGAGCCTTTTCTCTTCTCACCTCCATTTTCTTTGTATGCTCCTTCCTTTCTTTACAATTTTGGATCCCTCCCTGGTTTGAAAGCCTCCTAAGAATCCAGACAAACAGCTTTAAATTTCGAAGCCTGCAACATATATTTTCAACAAAACACGACCAAAGATCAAAATTTATTATCTCTCCGACACCTCAAACATTCAGACATTTTAAACTAGTTGTTTAACTGATTTTCTTCACAGACATTGACAAGCAGAAAACTAATTTGTGCACTTCTCAGCAAGAATTAAAAAAGATGTGAAGACTACCTCAAATTTTATAACTCCAACAGCGCAGTGAAGGATTTCCTCAGAATTGCAGGGAATTGAATGGTTTCCTTGCTAGGGAAATTTGTGCTACAGGAGGAGAAATGGATATAAACCCCGATGAACGAACGTGGACGGAATCGCGTCCCGATACATCTTATGATAATGAACCTCATCCGTCATTTTATCAAAATTATAAAATCCGCACCTTGGCTTTTTTTTCCCAAAAGCAGCTCCGTCGTGGGGGCCACGCGTTTAAATTTTACTGTCACGTAGGTATGCCAACTGAAAAGCTCCAAAAGATCGGAGGGTTTTGGAGACTTGTATGGTCCATGAACTGGTTTTCATGGACGCTTGTAATATAAAGGTTCGAGCTTTAATTTATATGTTTATTCTATTCTTTTTAGATATTACATTCTTTGATATTTAAATGGCTAAATCGATTATAGTAATTTTAAAATTCATTCTTAAAGAAAAAATTAGTTGTCTTGTCAAAATTTACTTTTAATTATTCAATTGAGTGTTTTTAAAAGAATAATCATAACATTTTCTTTTAAAGGAATGATCAATCTTTTCAACATACTTTAATCTTTGATTGTTTATATGGTAAGATAAGGTTTTTGACTTTTCATGTACAATTTATCTCATTTTCATTATTCTCTTGATATTTGCTTTTAACAATTGATTCTTCTTCTTTGATATTAACTACTTAAAATTGAGACTAGCAACAACTAACACTTATTGTATTCATTCTTCCTTCCTTAACTACTATAAACACACATTAATAATTAGTGGTGACACTATACCAATATCAAAGAATAATCATAACATGTGTTTTTTAAAGAATAATCATAACATATTCTTTTAAAGGAATGATCAATCTTATTCAACATACTTTAACCTTTGATTGTTTATATGGTAAGATAAAGTTTTTGACTTTTCATGGAAATTTTGTCTCATTTTCATTATTCTCTTGATATTTGCTTTTAACAATTGATTCTTCTTCTTTGATATTAACTACTTAAAATTGAGACTAGCAACAACTAACACTTATTGTATTCATGCTTCCTTCCTTAACTACTATAAACACACATTAATAATTAGTGGTGACACTATACCAATAAAACATAAAATACACATAGTAAGAATAAAACAAAGCTATCACTTTTAATTCAGAACTTTCAAATTTTATTCTAGTCTCCTATGATTAATACTTATTTGTAGAAGTTGCAACAATTGAACTAAGGGTCAAGCCACAAGATTATTTGATCCCTAAGGAGTCACTTTATTTTTCACTACCTTGTTTGAAACCTTGTATGCCTATTTGAATTAGAGTTTGAAAACCCTAAAAAATGAATAAATACTACTCTTATTTGAAATTATTTTAGATCTCTACAACTATAGTTTTGGTTTAATGGTTTTATGAAAATGATTGTAATTACAAGAAGCAAAAAATTAGTTACTTTTTTACATGATAGTATAATATCTTAAACATTAATAATGAGGGTATAACATTCGTTGGTAATAACAAGATTTTAAACTTCATTATACTCATGCATAACATTGTATAACATTTCCCTTCTTGACCTTATAGTCAAACTTCATTGTACATGTATTATAATGCTTTCATGTTAACACAAGAGGCCAACATAAATAAGTTTATCATAATTAGGTTGCTCAAGGTAAACAACGCATTGTCCAAAGTTATTGTTAAGTCATGATTCTATGACAACCATTGATGGTTGCAATCAAAGTATATAGCAAGATAATTACCCACAAACAAGAGTAGAAGACAATATTTGTAAAAGAGATCAAATTTTCTAATTGAAAACTTGTTTCCAAATTGGCAACCCCTTTCCACTATTGCTAAATCATCTAATCATCTAAACTATCATATATTTTTTTTAAATGGCAGTTTGCATATGTTATGTGTGTCATAGTGAAAAGGTATCTCTTATGATATTACATTGCTTATATCACAATAAACTATGTGCCATTAACTATACCAATTACACACTATCATATTGAAGGATTTTATATACAACATAGAGACATCATTGACTAGCCCTTTATAAACTTTACAAGATAAAAGAAAACCATGAAAATCACACACTACACACACATATACAAACACCTTAGTTTTTTACATGTGTTTTACTAATAAAAGGATTATAATTACAAGAAGCTAAAAATCACTTAGTTTTTAACATGATAATTATGCATAATGTGTTACTACATTAGTAATGATGTTATAACATTCATGGATAGTGGAACAACCTTCAAAGAAATAATAGGTTTTTTTCTCTTAAAATTTCTATTAGGGTTAAATAATGCCTCAATAAAGGATTCTAAGTTTAAAGGATTTCAGAATATAGTATTCTCATCTTAAGGGCATTGACACATTACCCTTCTCATCCTTATAGTCAAGCTTCACTATACATGATAGTCTGCATCTGTTATGTGTGCCATATTGAAAAAGTATATCTTTTGATGTTACATTGCTTGTGTCACAATAAACTATACCATTTACTATACCGACTACACACTATCCTATAAAGATCTATAGACCTTAGATCATATCCAAGGATCTTTATATACAACATAAAGACATCATCAACTAGCCTTTTATAAACTTTACAAGATTAGAAAAACCATGAAAATTACATACTAGACACATACAAAAACACATTAACTTTTCACATGTATTTTAGTAATAAAGGACTATAATTACAAGAATAAAAACATCACTTAGCTTTTAACATGAAAATTAAGCATAATGAGTTAATACATTAGTAATGAGGTTATAATTGTTGGAGTGACAAATAATTAATACAATATTCAAAGTTCCACAAAATAAATCAAGCATAATACATAATCCAATAAACTATCATAGAATGTGATGTGATGTAAAATGTACAAATGATTCACCTTGCTTATAAAGGAAAGGATGTGACAAGGTAGGAGTAAACTCTTACTACCCCTCCAAGTATGAAATGAGTGTAGGACTCTATGGACAAGTGTTGCACTTGATGAGTCTACATGAGGTGAGAAAAAAGTCTAGATAACCTCTAAGTGAGCTTAAGTGTATTGTGAATAGGACTCTACTTACTATATCAAAAGCTCACTAGTTTGATAATACCTCTTTTCACACTAACACCCCCTTAAGAGATGCTTAGTGAGTAAGCTAAACACTAAAAATATGAGTCCTGACAACAAGGGTTGATAAGGTACTTATGAACAATAATGATCTCTCACAAATAGAGAAAAAGGAAAAAAATCAAAGGGAACAAAAATCCTCTCAAAAAGAGAGAAAGAGAAGGATAAGACCTCCTGAAGAGATGTCCCATGAAGATAAAAACATGGTGATAAAGAACTCCTAAAGCATGTCAAAGATGTAAACTCTATTGAAGATGAACTAGTGTCTAATGGAATCAATGAATCTCCAAAAAATGTAGATCAAGATAAGAGATACAAAACATGCATGAGTGAACATATACAACACTACTCAACCATGAATACAAAGATGGCACAAAGGCAATCAAACTTTATGAATCTGAAGATGTAGATAGTACTATGATTCTAGAGTATGATCAACAAATGCATGAGTGAATTGTAGTACACTGCTAAAATGTGCATCATGGTGCTCCACATAAGTATTAGAATCTCACAAAATATGATCCACTAGAATAATCCCCCCATAGGAGAGATAAAAAGAGTAGGTGTATATAACCCCCAAAAAAATTGTGTAGTCCATTTGGCTCCACTTAGGCTCCTCCACCACTCCATTGAAACCAATGAAGCATTAGCATAACACTGAAGTATATTTGTCTCCACTATGGTTCCTTCATTGCTCCATTGAAATCAAGGAAGCATTAGAATAACACTATGATAATTTCCCCCCTTAATTCTAACAAGGAAGTGGTATTGGAAAACTAATAGAAACCAAGCTCAAACGTGTGCATAGGAATGTAGACCCAACATCAAGTCCAAAAATATGTACAAGAAACTAAAAAAGGTGTGCATTAGGGCACACACACATGAAGCAAGAATCACAAGGATCCATTGTTGTGATGGAAAATTAAGGCACTACACAACCCTCCATTACACTTTATAATTCAATGTAAGTAAAAAATTCCCTCCCTAAGGAACACACATTCAGTTGTTGTGGCACTTTATATGAGTACATTTATAGACTTATTTTCTAGTTTGAGTCCTTACAAGTTTATGCCATGAGGTGAACAATGAAGACATATATCAAATATTCCTTTCAAACCTCAAGAAAATGATAAAAACAAAAAATGAAAACCCCCATTATTCAAAACATGACCCCCCTTGAAATTATACTGTGATACGACACTTTATTTTAGTGCATTACAAATTCCACAAAGTGGAATTGATGTACAAATCCTCAAAAGAGGCATACTCAGAATTTAAAATTTTGGAATATAGTCATGAAAAATTAACATCACTGTTGAGTTGGAAGGTAATCCAGAATTTGATCTTCATCATTTATTTTTGAATCACTATCAAATTCTAGATTGCGTTCCAACTCATCAATATGTAATTTGATAGTGATCATTACCAAAGAGGCTAATTTTACATGTCTACTAGACTTGATTGGGTTCATCAACCCATCCACAACTATATTGATTTGGAGACTACTTGGCAGGAATGTATAATGATAGTTGTGTAATATTGATACCATTCAAGATTTTCATACCTATAAACCTCTAATAAATTAGGTCAATAACTGTCACCATCCAAGGTCTTCCCAAAATCAATGGGTATCTATATTTTGGAGTTCGTGACTAGATTACCTATAAATCCATAGGATACTCCTAATATTTTACCATAAATAGGATATTTTTAATGGAACTCTTTGTAATGGAAACAAATTAATCTAGCATCTAAAGGATAGTGTTTGTGGGTTGTAGATTTTTCAAAGATGTCATTTCCATGACATTCACAATCATGAAATTAATACCAAATCCCAAGTCTATGAATGCATTGGAAATTTCCACACCCTTAAAGGACATGCAATGATTACAAGGCTACCTAAATCACCATACTTAGGAGGAAGAATTTTTTTGGAAAGTTCAAATTAGTTGGATACTCATTAACCTAGATAGTGTTTATTTATTTATTTTTCCTTCCTAGGTTTTTAATACACAGTTGTTTTGACCAACTAATTCAGTTCAAGAATCTCTTTAATTTATTGCAACAATATCCAATCACTTGATCTCCTATACAACGTTGATTAAATTTGAAGAGATTGAATCTAATGAGGATTTTGGAGCTATAATTTTGGATCTCTCTAAAAAGGTGCATGCCCTAGAGTGTGATGATTATTTTGGGTTTCAAAGGTTTCTCCTAGAGAATCTCTGGATTATGGTCTTCGAAAATCTCCAAAAACATGTTTTGAGGGTACTCCATAGGGTGGTTGTGAAAGGTTTTTGGAGTTCTTTAGGGTAGCATTGAATGACTATCTTAGAGAAACACTATAAGACAACTCTAGAGAAGTATCAATGACTAACTTTAGAGAGGCTCTAGGAAACAACTTTGGATAGTTACCAAAGGTCGACTCCAAAAGGACACTAGAGGAAATCTCAAGTTGATCTCCAAAGATGGATTCTAGGGAAATATTGATAGGAATTTTATGTAACTCTACAAAAGTCTATCAAATTCCTAAGTTAGAGGGTTATGGTTTTGGTCTAACAGTGTTTCCTCCACAATGCTTGTTATTTCAACTATGGTGGGTTGATGTGGGTTGTGGAGGCTTTTTCTTAACCTAAGTTATACACCTCCATAGTAAATGATTCCAACATTTTCTTACTCAATATCTAATATATGGGTAAAAGAACAATAGTGTGTCACACTTTTAGCCAAATAAATAGTTTCGAGCGAACAATTTTCAGCCAGAGGGTGGCTTTAGAATAGTGGTTTACAATTTATAAGAGGAAGGAAATTTCGCTTTTTTTTTCACCATATTCAATGGGTTCGGCCGAACCCAATGGTTCGACCAAACCTCACAAGGGGTTCGGCCGAACACATATGTTCGGTCGAACCCATGGTTCGACCGAACCACTAAAACCTAAATTAAAAAATCATATTTAAATAGGTTCGGTCGAACATGGGTTCGACCGAACCCCTTAAATATGACAAAAACCAAAAATTCTTTCATTTTCAACTGTCACTTTTACTTTCAACTTTACCAGTCACTTTCCCTGGTGCGTGCGGCGAACCGAGAACGTGACGGCGACCAAACAGAGGTTTTTCTTTCCAGCGAAAGCAAATTTAAGTTCGTCTCTCCAAAGTTCATCATTCCAGTTTGCATATCGAGCACTATCGAGCACTAGGTATTTAAAATTTGATTTTTTTAGAGTTCAAAATGCATCTATTTGTTTAATTTTGAAACCCTAAATGCAATTTTTTTCAAATTTGTTGAATTCAAATTGCATTTGTTTGAAAGTTTTTAAAGCGTTTTCAACATACAGTATTTTGCTTCCCCATTTTGCATACATTTTTGTCTTGTGTAAATGAAATATGCCTTCCCATTTCAACAATCAAAACTATGGATAAATAGATTTAATTTTAGTTACAAGAAAAATGTATAAATTATAAATTTATAACATAATTATGTACATGGGAAAATCCTCTTGGAAGAAAAATCTCACAACCAAAAACATGAACCAATTATATTATTTGATAATAATATCATTTACAATAAAATATTCATGTGCATACCCTTATAGTAGTATCATTTAAACATGTGAATATGGAGTAATTTCTAGTAGCATGATGATACCTACAAAATCATTATGCTTTCTCCATCTCAAGCACCCATAAATAGAAAAAATTTAAACCATAAAGAAAGTGTGGTTTAACCAAAGCCATGAGCCAAAATAATGACCTAAAAATGGCACCAAATTTGGCACAAATTTCAACATCATATTCCTTGACTTGGTTTATAGGATGTATTTAGCAAATGCTTTACATCTTGTCAAAAAAATTCAAATCCTCCTCCTCATAACCGACACTCCATTTTTGACATATTCAAACCCATTATTTAAGATGATCTTGATGATTTTCATAATTCTAATCAATATTCTAGTGTAACCCCCATTTTTTATTCTCTTATGTGTCATATAACATTTCATAAGTAATTCCCATCTTACAATTTCATACAATGCTCTTACAACTTTTTAAATATATAAAAAGGACAACCCTAGTTCAATTAGGATTATTTAATTATTATCACCTACATCCATTCATTACATGTTATTAGTTTGTAGTTGCACACATTATTAGGAAATATGCATTGTCTAAGCAATTGGGGTATATTGCATGTTTGAGAGTGTTTTCCTTGATCTTTTATCTAGTTAAATTAATATCCTTTAAAATCTTGTTTTATGGAGTTTTCATCTTAACTCTAATATGACTAGCAAATAAAATGACGATTGAATCATTTTTTCATATAATAGCTAATGACAACCATATAAAGAGCCACATTAAAGAAGATGAAAAATAATGATCACTTGAGACTATGATTTAGATACATATGTTGGTAAACAAGATATTTTCCTAAATTGATAATTATGTATTGATGCACCTCTCCACCCTAAATATCCTCACTCGTTGGCTAGTAATTTATATAATGTATTAGGTGGCTATCCTTAGGGAATTAATACTATTCATAATATTACCACTCTAATGAATTTTAATAATGTTGTACCCTCTATGCATCCATCTACCCTTCATCCTCTTATAATGATTCCTCCTATCATACTATAGTTACCACTTCCATGGGATCCACCACCCATGTCCTACCGCCTTTCTCTCCACTAGTATTTTTCTTATCTCCCATCCTTTTATATATGTTCACACCATTGTTACTACTAGCACTATCCTATACAAATATGTTCTTCATACCATTCCTCCTTATCCTATGAAAATATAACCTTATAGTGTAACTTCTCCTTCCATTACCATGTCATTACCTTTCTAGACCTTCCCCTCTTTATACATTCTCCTTTTTATCCTACACTACTCTTACCACTAATATATCCCTATACCTTGGATATACTATTGAAGAAATTTAACTGACTTTCAATATCGCAAAAATTAGACCCATATTTTTAAACATAAAATGTGTATAATAAAGCACAATCCATGCTTCCTAATTCAACTTCACTAATATCTATCGAATGAACTTAGGTTCATTACAATAAGATAATAATCATTAGTTGTAAAGATAATGGTAAAGTTTTCAATAGCCATATTTATCCGTCCACATGCCACCATTAGACATATACATAAGATTCATTAGGAAAAGTGGATGTGTGGATATGTGGATCATATGTGTCAAAAAAATGCTTTGATAAGATGTGTGTAAGGAAAAAATGGAGTTCAAATGTTTGATTTATGTCTATATAATAGGTCATAAACTCTAGGGGAATTATTACCACTTTGCACAATATTTGCACCATATATATATATATATATATTCAAAATGAGGCAAAAAATACAATAGGAATAATATGGATATGCAAATTTTATCATTACATTTTTTTCCACTTTAAGATGCATGTGAAGATTTTAAAATAATCGTGCATCTCAATTTATGTGGTATTCACAAACATGTATGGAAAGTAAATATTTAGACATCAAAAAACATGAAAAAGTGGTTTGTTGTCTTGTGCACAACACATGTCCTTTTTCTTTTGAGAAAATTATCTATCACTTTGTAAAATCCTTGCTACATGTTGAGATTATTTAATTTTTTCCCTCCATATTTGTAGTCCTTTTTATTTCTAGAAATATAATTTATGACATTTTTTCTTAATAAACAACATATGAATAAATTTTACATGGTTGTAAATTTTACACATGGTTGTATGCAATCTCATATATATATTACGTATGGTTGTGATTACAATGTTTATATTGTGTTTAGATTTGGTTTTATATTATCCTTCCAAAAAAAGTTTGATGTTTATAATATTTTGATTTACCTTTGGATTTTGTAGACACTAAATCTCACATACATTCATATCCATACCATGGTCCCCACCCGAACACCTAACATCCACTTATTAACAAAATTCATGATACCTTAATTCCTACACTTTATCAAAATCAAATCAATTTTTCTTTTCAGACCTAAAACGATCAAGGCCTAAACTAATTAAAATATTTATTGTAAAAATTTCCATAGTAAAGTACAAAATAGAGAAGGGCATGTCAACCCACAAATCATGAAGGTGTAGGGACAAAACCAAGAGACCCATCAAATAGGATTGTAGCAATCATATATAGACAAAATTGATTAAGAAAACCTACCATAAATGAAAAAAAACCTAAAAAGAAGACATATATTACATATTTTTTGAGTGCCCATATATTACATATATATAGCAAAAACTAGCAGAGGGTGAGGGACATGAGTGAGGAGAAACAACATTTCCTTATGTGCCTCCATTGTTTCTCCATACAATAGAGCACCCAATTCTATTTTATGTCCATTGATTGTATTTTCCACTAAAGATTCATCCCATTCTTGCAAGGTTCATTTCAAAGAAATTCAAACACAAAGGAAACTAGAGTTTTCCTTTAAAACTTTGTGTCTAAGAAAACACCCAACAAAATATTTTTCATTATGTAAGTCATCATCCTGAATGGAATTGTTTAGGGAATGGTCCAAAAAGAACTTATAAAACATAATCCACTACAAACTAAGCAACTAAACCATAATTTTGAAGAAGATCCATAGCATTAAACAAAAATAAAGACACTACCTAAGAGAGAGACATTAACTAGAGAGTTTCATATAGAATTTGGTCACCTACAGTCACCCAAATTACTAACTCCACACGCCAGCAATCAATCTTGAAAATTTTCTTCAACATTTTGAAAAAAAAGTCCCAAACTCTAAATGTACTCCCTTTTTGGGATGGGATGAATGCTCTCCTATTGATCAAGTCGGCCTCCATTGTTACTCGAGCAGAATAAATTAACCAAATATTTAAATGAATCATTCTCTCACAAATATTGAAATAAATTAAAATAAATCCAAGTATTTAATCTATTATTCCTATATAATTCAATGAAAATTATGATAAATTAGTTTATATATCAATCAAATTATTTAACATATTTAATCAAATTAGATAAAAATTGAAAATAATTCAATCAATTCATTGATCAAAATAATTAAGAAATTTCATTAAATAAATAAATTAGTTAATTAGGTAATAATAGTAGCCACATTTTAATTGGGTTAAACTCATGATACATGATCAAATCCTAGCAATTTATCCATCATATAAAAAATCTATAAATTGAGATCAAATCCATCATTTTATCGTCTCAATTTTGAGCAAGTATATTTTATCTAGTTGGGCAATAAATGTTTTATCATTTGCAAGATATATCCATTTGTCAATATGTATTTCATTATAATTTTAGTTCATTTTTTGTGTAATTCATCTTTTCACTCTATTAGAGGTGATTTTTTAATTCAATTTGAAGTCTACATTTATTTTCCTCAATGTCTCATTTATTTAAATTCAATGCTTACAAATTGACATGCTTGGTGGGATGCAAACCCACAAATGCTCGGTTACATTTTATATTTTATACTATTAAAGTATTTGATTTATGCTTTATTTGTTATTTAATCTATGTTGATCACATTTTTCTATATCTATCCTCTTCACCTATCCTTCTCTATGGATATGTTCCACTCATATCTACCACCCTAAGGTGATCCATGTCTCAATCCTTGTCAAGGTCACTCCTCCTCTCTACCTATATCCTTTCTCAATGAGCTAGATCTATCACTGCTACTCCCCAAAACACCTACATTTAAATATTAAAAAAATGTTTAATAAATCATACAACATTGATTAAAACTAACTAAACAATGAAAGCATTTAATATTATTTAACACCTTATGAATTATATTGAATGTCCCCAGCTTGAAATTTATAGCCATCGATGTCAATCACTTATTCATACTATAGCTTTGTTCTCCAAAACACCTACATTTATATAAAAGTGATTTTTTAAGAAAAATATTATTTAACCTACTTTTAACTCAACAATAATGGATGTATTTCTATCATAAACTCTTCGTACTCATAACAAAATCATGGCCTAGGTAGAGTATAAAAAATGTTGTTTCCAACCTCATATGTAAATCTAGAGTTAGAGTGTCAAAATTGTTGAATTTCATCCTATGTGCTATTAATTAGCTTCTTATCGACTCATGGAAGCCTACTGCTAAAAGCCCAAGTATGATTTTCAATAGGACTTTCTAATCATGATCTTATTGATAGTACTTTTGATAATGTTTTACGATTTAGGCTTAATTCAAGACAAGTTTACCTTAATAATTGAGCCTTTTTAATTATTTAATTTGTTACTAATGATGTTATTAGTCTATGAGCAACTCTTTTATCTTTTTCCTTACTATTATTTACAATAGAATTTAATGCATTAAAAAAAACTTTAACAACAATATTATTTCGATCAAACTTTTTGTTTACATGAATCTTTGAAATTTATTTAGTAAAGGTCTCATTTTGTACATCTTTAGTAATTGTATAAAAATTTGGAATATTTTGGTTAATACATCTTATTGGAAAACCATTCATTGAAAATTTTTGAAGCCCACAACCGAATGGTTTGTGATGACCTCTTGCCTTCAAGAATTTCTATTATGCTCATCAATTTCAAACCATTTTGGGGTTCTTGAATGTTTTTTAAATTTTAACAAACTCATTACAAAAAGATGGATTTTGAATTTCTTTTTCTTCTTCACATTTAGGTTCAAGCTCTTCTTATGTAATTTGGAGACACATTGAGTTTCATTGGTTCATGTGAGATATTTATAACAAGAATGCAATGAAGTCAAACTTTATTAGATTTGATTGAAGTAATATGAGATATTTATTTTGCTTTCCAATCTATAATTTTTTTATGTTCTTGGCTATATAATTGAAGTTCATTTAAGTTAACAACTATTAGATTACATATTTTTATCCCCAATTATTTTCGAATGATTTTATACTTTAATCTTTGTATTCTTATTCTTTCTTTCATCGTTTCATTTAAAATTTGAACCATTTAAGGATGCTATGTTATAGATTATAGTTGTCTTCCAATTCTTTTTAAATTGTTAATAGTATGAAAATATTATTGATGAGTAGATAGATTATTACAGAGTTCTATTTTAGATTTGTATTCTCTTTATCTAGATATATTATTTACCAAAATTAGCATTGTTTTTTTTAGGTGTCTTGTATATATATATATAATATGGAAAATGTAGATCATGTTCCACCTACGCTAGATTCTTTGTTTGCAAATACTAGTAATGGGATAAAAAAATTGAGAGATTCATTAGCACAGGGTGCAAACCCGAGGATATATAGTGAACCATGCATGTTAATATTGCATAGTCTAGAAAAACTAAAAGATGAACTTGAGAGGACTAGTGCATATTCCCCAAATAGAGTAGTTGCTATTCTTTCATGTGGGAAGAGAATTACATTATTGTTTCCCCTTAAACAAATACAAGATAGTGTCACCAAAGAAATGATAAAAGCCATGATTTCCATTTTATCAAAAGTAATGCGTAAGATTAGAGTTCTTCGTCCATAAGATGTCGATCATGCTGTAAGCACCGTTGATCTACCCACATGTTCTTGCGTACATGGTCTATGCAAACAATGACTAGATTCCATTGTATTTTGTTGTGATTGTATCAAGGGTCCATTTAGCGGAGCCTCAAAGAGTTAACTACTGGACATTCCACCATATCACTGGTCGAGGGGCATGGTAGGTTTAGCCCGATAAGAACACCTATCGTCGGCGGAGATGGAGCCACCCCGGTGTTTAGGGTATTGGTTGATGACAAGTCTCTGCTCTCACCCGAGCTCACAGCCCCATGGTAGATGGGGTTACGTTGCTTCCCAAAGGAAGCAATTGACACTATAGGTGACATTCGCGGGCTACCACCACTAGGATATTTGATCGTGTAGGTGATGGCTGATATCCTAGACATTCCCAATCCCGCACCATTTTACGACCCGCGGTGGACCACCATGGATCATTTTACAGTAAGTGCGGCATCCCTACTCCTACATGGCTTAATGCGCTACGGGGAGATATGTCACGCGCTGACTCACCATTGTTTGGGTGAGGACTGCTGGAGGCATATGCACATTGCATCAAATAATGGGATCCGTTATAGAGCATGTTAGAGATCATTTGAGACATAGAGGTTGTTCAGTTCGGGATCCCATCCTCACCGAGGCGAGCACTAGTGCTTGTCGGAGGATCGCCTATAGGTCATCTGATGATTTACTTACGGACTATGGGTTCTACTAATATGTTGATTGGTTACGGTTCATCATCACGATGCCATCTCACCTTCATAGTCCTCTACATTCATCATTTATGGCACGACATGGGATAGATCGGATGGATGTAGATGTTGATTTGTCGCTTGATCATTTGGTGGATATGGTGGAGGCGACTGTTTCAGAGGACTTAGGTCATCCGATATCAGATGATGTGCATGTATGTGTGCATGTGCATGTTTCAATTCTTTTTTCATTATTTTTTAAATTTCCTTTTAATTAGATATTCATGTAAGTTGATATATGTGTGTATATATATTGTTACAAGTGGACATACCTCATATCACTCCTAGCCTTAGTCCAGATCGTGTGCATGATCGATGTGACTCTGTGGATGAATCTGCTATCAGTGGACATGTGAGTTTTACATTTTTATATAATCACACGTGTATATGTACATGCAATATATTTATGTACATGCATAGATCTAGATTGATATTTAAAAATACAAGTTCATTTAAAAATAACTTTCATAAAATTTATTTAATATAAATTATATATATTTAACACATCTTGTACACAATTTTATTTGTAGGGCTTAGCACATCCATCAGAGCAGGACCGTTCTCATTCAGATGGCCATTCGTCTAGGAGTAGACATTCATATTAGGCCATGCATTCTAGATTTATGATCTTTACCACATGTATTTGATTATATGATGATATTTAATAGTATTTGATATTTGATGATCTCTAACTTACACTTTGCTTTTATGATATGTACATATATTTTCTTATATGATATATGCATACATTTGCCGCTTTGCTTATAATATGTGTTATGTTTATATGTATTGAATCCCTTTACATATATTTACATGTGTTTGCTTATGGTTTAAACATGTTTACACGTAATATATGTTTTCATTTGCTTTAAATATTCAATATACATACATGTTTTCTTATTTTATGATCACATACAACTTACATTTCCTTATATTCAATATACACTTGATCTCTAGTAGAATTTTAGGGAAATCAATGCCATTTTATAATTAAGTTCATTCATTTTGATCACAATAAATATTTTTAAATAAATGACTTAAGCAACATGAACCATTGAGTTGAGAACAAGATATAATATTTTTGACAAGTAACTTGAAATTCAATTCAAATATAATTTTAA
>VDFB02194585.1:0-18351 GCA_007258455.2 Sequoia sempervirens | reverse complement strand
AAAACACATGTTCTAAAATTGCTTGCTGTGTCTTCAAATCATTAAATTAGATAAAGATCATCCAAAAAGAACAAAAAATGTTGAACAAGTCAGTCTATTAAAAATTATGATTAGGGATTGGAAATACACAAAAAAATTCAAGAAAACCCTTACAAAAAGAGTATTCTAATAGGCCTGATCAATTCTTATAGTAGAGAAAAATTGGAAACATTAGGCTTTTCATCCAAAATCAAAGAATCACCAGCAGTGATATCCTATCAAAATACCAAAAATCCTAAAAATTATAGAAAAAAAGGTCAATCTCTTCACGGAAAGGAAAATTATACAACACTGTTGAAATCCTAAAGT
Source organism: Sequoia sempervirens (assembly GCA_007258455.2). Taxonomy (NCBI): domain Eukaryota; kingdom Viridiplantae; phylum Streptophyta; class Pinopsida; order Cupressales; family Cupressaceae; genus Sequoia; species Sequoia sempervirens. The sequence goes on along the minus strand of VDFB02194585.1, from coordinate 18,003 downwards.
AGCACTTACACACATTGTTTTGGCACTTTTTCACTATCTTTTAGTTTATCCACTATTGAAATAGCACTTCTGCAGTCTATTTTAGTGCTTCTGACAAATTCTATAGCATGTCTACCGACTGTAACCAAAATTACTAGTGTTAGAATTTACCAGTCTTTTAGCGCATCTACAGTTTGTTTTAGCACTTCTACCCTATTTCATAGCACTTTTACCATAACTTGTAGTGCTTCTGCAATCTGTTTTAGTGGTTTTTCCCTATTTATTAGCGCTTCCACAAAATAGAAAAATAGAGAGCTTCTAGACACATTTGTCGTCAGACTATTCACATTAGACACTCGGGTTTTTATCAGACATAAACATTTTTCACAGTCTCGATAGTGTCTTAAAATTGAAACAAATAGGATCATACAAATCAAACCTTTTAAAATTAAACTTAGATCTTGCAAACTTTAAAGTGTCCAAAAATAAAACACAAAATCTTGGTTTATGGTTGAGTTTCTTCATCAGGATATTATCATCCTACCATCATGAAATGAAACAAAATAATTATACTTTTTTAAAACCTAGTCCCATCAATAGGATATATCATCCTATTTGACTTTGTTAAAATCCATTTGACAGTCATCCAAATGTAGAAGATCAAAGTTTAGTGATAAAAAAAACCATTTGTTTTCCAATTTTAACAAGGTTACAAAGAAAAAACTAAGAGAAAAAAGAAACTGAAACAACAAATGGTCAAGAAAACCCTTTCCACGATTCCTTAAACAAATATCCAAATGAAATAACCCAAGAAGATGTCATTGTGAACACAACAAGATTCAAATTTCCACAAATTCATGGAAAAGGTTTTAGAATAGGATATGGAAAGTCTTTTATGATGCTAGCCGAAGCTAGGTGCCAAACTTCCAAAAAAGACTTTGACGTGAATCAACTTAAAGGAAACACCTAAAGTAGTTGAAACTAAATCACATGCTAACACACAAAACATTTTGATCATGGCTGCATTAACATGTCAAATGCAGAACTTACAACAACTTCAAGACATGCAAAAGGAACCATGAAGAGGTACTCATTAAGCAATATATTTTTCCTTACCCTTTCAATTTAATGACAACAACTATGAAAACAAATCAAAATGACAACCAAATCAACAATCAAGGTACCACTTAAAACAATAACCCAAATAATGGAGAATCTTGACCACCACCATATCAAAGACAATCCAATTGACGAAGATTTACAAAATTAGGGACAAACTTTTGAATCATCAATGAGAGAGCTTATTTCATGGTATATGTATGTGGATCATCATGGAAAACTGGCCCCAAGTGGCAAAAATTTTAGAAAGTGCACAAAAGTTAGTGCAACTTGACGCAGGGAAAATTTGAATAACAAGTTATCAACATTATTTCAAAAAATATGTAAGAATAGAATTTGTAGCAATTTGAGTGTAGTTTCTAAACTACTAGGTTTTATTTAAAGAAAAAATCTATTTGGTGAAATTTTGAAATTTCAATGTAGTAGTACTTTCTAAATTCCTTTAGGAAAAAAAAATAAGAAGTAGGTGTCTATTCAACCACCCTACCCACAATAAAATGATAATATTTTTTATAATATCTTTAGACATAAGTAGAGGACTCATTTTTGGATGTGACGCATATTTTTTTGTAATTTTTTTCCAAGTAAATAATTAATTATGATTTTTTTATTACAACTTTTTAAAAATATTAAAACTCATATGTTTGACCACCTTAACTTGGTCAAAACTTCGTGAAATTCAATTTTCTTTTTAATCCTATAGTATGTGAAGTATAGAATGTGACACGCCTTTTGATTAAAAATGTGATACTATTTGAAAGATAGCAGATGTTTTTCACTAGCCTATCAATCGACTTTAGTCATAATTGAAATAGAAAATGAATAATAATTATTTATTAAATTCAAAGTAAAGCATAATTTATATTGGTGGAAACCTAGGAATCTCCTTTAAAAGACCTTTTCATTTCATCAATTTTGGGTAAAAAAAACTCGTTAGCCACATACCCTACAAATACCCATCATATTGCCACTTTTTGGCCCATCATGATCTTGCACATACCCTACAAATATACTTATTACCTTACCAAAAGCAAGAAATTGGGAGCCAAAAGTAAAACCATCTTCATGGAACGATGTTGACTATTGTAACTTTCAAAAAAATAAAGGACATAAAACAAATAACTATATGAAATTAAAACATCTAACACAAGACTTGGTTGAAGCAAAGAAGGTGTTTTTTGAAGGACCTCAAACAAAGAACGATCACATTTCATTTACAAATCCTTTACCCAATTACGAAAAGGGAGAGTCTTCTTCAAATAGTAAAGGAAAAAGTGTAAACTATATCTATGACACCACCATTCTTTGCATTTCTGAGGTTGAGAAAAATAATGTCATTGATAATCAAGCAAATAACATTAACATCAAAGACATCGTATCCTTGAATTTGATTTGAAACATAAACACATCTAACAACCAAATAAATGTCATAAAAATTAGGGAAACACAAGACTATCAACCGATCAATGCAATGACAAGGGGGTAGTCTAAAGTGATACTAAAAGGAGTTTCACCCAAAATCACTACTCCCCCATCACATAAATATAACATTGTGGATCAACTACAAAAATACCTGCACAGATATCCATACTGGAACTTCTTAAAATTTCACCATCACATAAAGATGTTCTAGAACAAGCTTTGGTAGCCATTACAATACCCAATAATTTGGATGCCTATCAATTTCAAGCTATGGTGGTACATCTGACCACACCTTATTGTTTTTTATTATCTAAACAAGATGATGTGTCACTAAATCACCCACACAATGCGGCCTTACATATAGAGGTTCTAATCCATAAACATCATGTCAAGCATGTCTTAATAGATGGCAGAGCTAGATTAAATATTTGTACTTTAAAATTAATTCATCCACTAGGCTATTCTGACAACGCCATTGATGCCAAGAGAAAGATAACAATAAAAGCATATGATGAAGAGGAAAGGTCTTCCAAGGGGTTGATTGTACGACCAATTCAAGTGGGACTGATTGCCAAAAATATTATTTTCAAAGTGTTAGACAAGGAGCTAACATATAACATACTCTTGGGACATCCATGGATCCATGAAATGTAAGCAGTACCTTCAACATATCATCAATTTTTGAAATTTCCTATCAATAGACAAGAGGTCACAATTTTAGCTGACAACAATAATCCAAAGACTTGTAACATGCTTAAGGAAAATAAAGACACTCTAGTACCCCACAATAGAGAGACTAGCACATCTACTTCATCCAGTGGTGAAAAGAAACTCAATTTTATATCGAAATGGGTCAAGAAAAAGGACCAAGAAAAGGAAACAACTATTGTTGACTCAACTTTATCAAACAACAATGGTCCCCTGAATAATCTATCACATCAATTTACTAGCAAGATCTAATTAAAGGACAAAGGCTTGGGAGAATATTCCCTTGAGCAATCTTTGTGTCTTTCACAATTGCTATCATACCCAAAATCATATGGAAAACCCACAACAAATACACACCAATCATCACAACCCATCACGATTTTGGATGAAAGGTTTGTAAAAGTTGGAACTCTAGAAGATGAATCAAAAGACAAGGCTATTCTAAATTTTTTCTACAAAGACGAAGAAGCTTCAACATCAACAAATATTAGCATAAGAACATTTTAGTATGGAAAAGGAAAGGATATCTTAGAGAAAATGGGCTATGAAGGGCAAGGACCAATTGGAACTTGAAAAAATATGGTATTATAGAACCTATTCAACCTTGAACACTTTAGCCTAAAGACAAAATAGGATTAGGATATCCAGGGGAATCAAGAGAAGTAACTCAGAAAGTGGTAGAAAGGATTCTACAAATGAGGGATGGGTCTGAAATAGATTCCAATGAATATGAATGGGATCATTTATCAGTGACATCATACACTAAAAAAAAAATATTTCATCAAAGAGTATACACCCACATGAGAGGAGGGACAAAGTTCATGAACTAGACCACTTGTATTGGGATCAAAAAATATTGATGACCCAAGCGAGGATGAACAAACATCAAGTGAGATAGATGACTCAGAGGAGGGTAATATCATAGACCTTGACCTTCCCACTGACAACTTTGAACACATGGCTATTAGAACACTTACAGTCATCAAACTTAGTCAACTTGATGACTTATTACCATTGATACATCCTGAACTAATTGATTGGGAACCAAGCAAACCTATTAATATACCAGTCTTTTCAAATGATGAGGCATCTTAAATTTTCTTTGTAATGAAGAAATTGATACAATTTCTACCCATAAAACTCATAACAACACTTCAAATCCAGAGGGTGCCAAATCTTCTAGTTGCAAAAATGACAATAGAAAAAATGGATCAAATTGTGAAAACCTTTCTTAGGTAGCATTAGATTTTGAAAAAGAAAAAATGAAGAATCTATCTAACAGTGAAAACCTTTTTGAGGAACTAAAAGAAGGGATATTTGACATCCTTCCAGAGCATTACCATGAAATATCATTAGTACTAGTGGAGCCTACGCAATCCATAAATCTTGGAACAAAAAAAAAGACAAAGATTCTACATCTAGCGGCGTCTATGACAAAACAAGAGAAGCCTACATTCACCAAACTCTTTGAAGAGTGACATATCAATTTTTCTTGGTCTTATTTTGATATGCTAGGATTAGATCTAGATCTATTGATGCATCATCTGTCTCTACCATCTGGAATCAAACTAGTAAAGCAAAAATTGAGAAAAATGCATCCCCACATCACCTTGATGGTAAAAGTTGAGCTGAAGAAATTTTTGGATGCAAGATTTATTAGCTTTATTGATTATGCAGAGTGTATTTCAAATATTGTGCTTGTATCTAAACCATATAATAGCATCAGGATATGGACATATTTCAAAGATCTAAATAAGGCATGCCAAAAAGATGATTTACCTTTACCAAGCATTGACATCATTGTGGATCTAATAGTAGGCCATGCCATGTTGTCATCAATGGATGGTTTTTCAGGGTACAACCAAATAAGGATAGCACCTGAAGATTAGGAAGATACAACATTCACTTGTCTTTCGGGTACATTCAGTTGGAATGTCATGCCCTTTGGGTTGAAAAATGTAGGTAAAACATATCAACAGGTGATGACCACTATTTTTCATTACATGATGCATACTTTCATGGAAGATTATGTGGATGAAATCTTACCAAAATCATACACCAGAGGACATCTGGAGATCCTTGACAAAATATTTACTAGACTGGAAAAGTTCAATGTCAGATTGAACCCTAAGAAATGTTTTTTTGGGGTAACATCAAAAAATCTCCTAGGATACATAGTGCTAGAAAAAGCAATCAAAGTGGATCTGGCTAAGGTCAAATAAATAATGGAGATTTCATTTCCTAAAAATATAAGTCAATTATAGTCTATACAAGGTAGGCTACAATCCATCAAGAGATTTATCTCCCAATTGGCAGAAAAAAGCCATCTATTCAATCATCTACTTCATAAGAATGTTTCATTCAAGTGGGAGCATGACTGTGAAACAACTTTTAACCAAATAAAGAAATATTTGATGTCGCCTCCCATACTCATGCCACCTATAGCAGAAAGACCATTGTTACTATATATCGCAACAACGAACATTTCTTTAGGAGCTTTATTAACACAAGAAGATTCTGAGGGAAAAGAACAAGCTATTTACTACATTAGCAGAACACTCAATGGTTATGAAATAAATTACACATTCATAGAAAAAGCTTGTTTGGTAATGGTATTTGCAACCCAACAATTTTGGCACTACATGTTGACTCATATAGTCAGACTCGTCACAAAAATAGATACATTAAAATTTCTACTCAGCAAAGTTGCTCTAACAGGAAAACTATCAAAATGGGTTATGATCTTAAGTGAGTTTGACATCCATTATGCAGACTGGAAATCAATCAAAGGATAGGTGATAGTTGATCAATTAGCCGCTGCTCCATTACAGAATAATCATTCAATGTTCATTGAATTTCTGGATGCGGACATTTTGAATATTGCCACATAATAATGGAGACTTTGTTTTGATGGATCATACACACAAAGGGGGTCTGGTGCGGGAATTCTATTGGTTACACCTCAAGGATACACCATCCCAAGGTCCTATAGACTAATATTTCCATGTACCAATAATGTGGCTGAGTATGAGGCATTGATTATCAACATCAAAGTGGCTATTGAATGGAACATCACAAAAATATATGGGGACTCACAACTTTTCATCTATCAGGTAAATGATGAGTATCAGACAAAGGATGAAAAAATAATTCCATAGAAGAAAATGATAGATGATTTTTAAAAATACTTTGTGGAGATCAAATTTGAACAAATACCAAGAGTAGAGAACAAAGTTGTGGATGCCATGGTGACAATTGATTCTCTCTTGCAATTACCAGAAAAATAAGGTCATTATGAGTTTATGGTAGAGCAAGTATCTAACCCAGCCTACAACAATCCTGAATCACAAACCATATGTCAAATAACCGACGTTCAAACCTCAATCTATGAGGAGATCTAGGCATACCTCAAAGATAATATCCTTCCTCCTGGTCTTTCTAGAAACCAAAAATGTAACTTCATCCACCAATACGCATGACATACATTGATTGCTGACATCCTTTACCATCAAGGTCTAGATGGTACTCTTCTTTAGTGTCTAGAACATCATGAATTTGAAATACCCTTACGTGAGGTCCATGAAGGTAATTTTGGAACTCATTCAAGTGGGATAACCTTAGCACAAAAACTCCTTCGTTTGGGGTATTATTGGCCGAATATGGAGGAGTCTTATCATTTTGTTAAGAAATGCCAAAAGTTTTAGATACATGGTAATTTAATCCACACACCAACATAAGAATAACACCCATTTACATCAACATGGCCCTTTTTTCAGTGAGGACTAGACCTAGTAGGAAAGATAATTTTTTCTTCATCAAATGGACACAAGTTCATAATCGCAACAATGGAATACTTTACAAAATGGATAGAAGTGGTTCCCTTAACAACAATCACAGGGAAATACATGTCATCTTTCATAATAAACTTCCTCATCTGTAGATATGGCATACCTCAATCCATTGTCATAGACAATGGTCGACAGTTTAAAAATCAAGATGTGAAGGAATTGTGTGAAAATTTTCATATCCAACATCAATTCTCAACACCATACTATCCTCAGGGAAATGGCCAAGTAGAGGCCTCAAACAAAACAATTCTAAAAATACTAAAGAAATTAGTTAATGATGTTGGACGTGATCGACATGTTCAACTAAATCTTGCATTATGGGCCTACAAAACTAGCATCAGAACACCAACAAGAGCTACACCATATGCCTTGGTATATGGATTAGAGGCTGTAATACCTATTGAGGTTAAGATTCCATCACTCTGTGTCTCACTGAGAGGTATGATTACAAATGAGGATTATAGAGTCTCTAGACTACAAGAACTGAAATTGTTGGATGAACATCATCAACAAGCTATCAATCATTTGACAACATACCAACAAAGAATGTCCAAAAGCTATAATCATAGGGAAAAACCTTGAGTCTTTTAGGTTGGTGACTTGGTCCTAAAGGAAAATCCTAGAAATCAGCAGGATAAAGAAAAGAAAGGGAAGTTTGAACCTAACTAGCTAGGTCCCTTTGTCATCATATCAGTTTATGGATTTCGAGCATATCAATTGTCTACAACAACTAAAGGGGATTTGTTCGATTAACCTATCAACAATATCCATCTCAGAAAATTCTACACTTGAGTCACCTAGTGCACAGATTAGTTTCTAAAAATGGCTACCTGGATGAAAACCTGGCAAACAGGCATCTTTGTAATAGAAAAATACATTAAAAAAAATACAAAAAAACAAAAAGACTGAAAAAGTGCAATAAAAACATGTAGTGAAAACCTAGAAATAGGAACTATTTGTGATTTAATCATCTTTTCCATCTATAGGATGTGTGTCATGGTCATTACTTTCACTATCATTTTACATCCATTATCATATCATTACAAGTGGTCATGTCTCACCCTAGCTTGGGGGAAAACTCTAGACTTCACTAGGGGCAATAAAACATCGAGCTTAATCAAATAGATAAACAATAGTATGTCAAACATAGCAAGAACAATTATCAAAACACATCCCAACATGAAACATCAATCAAAATTGAAAGCACATTGGACATTCGCATCACAAATAAGAAAATCCAAAAACAAGTCAAAAAGTCAGTATCAAAAAGTCAAAAAGATGAGTTTATGTTAGTTGAACTACGTGGTAGACCTCTATGAGTATAACTTAGGCAAGGCTAATCTTTGATCAGCCCCCGAGGCCCCTAGGATAGGTCTTTAGGTTAGGTTTTGGTCAAAATATAGAAAATCACAAAAACATCATCAAATCAAGATGGATGATCTAATCTGAATAATGGTTGGATATGTTGTACTTTGATTATTATTATTATTTCTTTGGAGCAACTCGATGATGTATTGAACTAGAGAAGCTAGGAAGGAGAATGATATTTTCTTTGTCTGCTATCTGTGAGTTAATCATCATTATTGTGTGAATTGTCGCGAGACGTGCTCTACAAAGTATCATGGATGACATTCCAATTCACATAATAAAGTGATTAATTCTTGTCTATTTTTGCAAGAAATGCTCAAGTCATATCAGTTTAATTATACCTTGATGCTTGTGTTCACTTGCAATATCAAAAATCATGAAAGTAGTACTCAGGTCATCATTGGTTTACATTATACCATTGATTCTTGTACTCACTTTCAACCTTTTAAAAGCTCCATGATGATACAAAGCACAATACAAGGATTGTTAAGATGCCAATATTTTCACATAGATTTGCATGGTAAATTAGATTACATTCATAAAAGTTTTACATTTGCAGAGTGTTTGTTCCAAAATTAGTGAAATCATTCAAAGACAATGTTATCTTTTTCTCATTAATGGATTGAGTATACTTAACATTAACAAAAACATCATCATTTTCATTGCATACAATAGAAAATATTTAATTATCATTTCATCATTCATGCATCTGAATCAAATAATTTGCATTGATCATATCATATTTCTCATATTACATGTCATAAGATTGCATAAGAGAATATCAAAAATAATAACTCTCTATAGTTTCATATCATACATTCATTCATCATATCGCATATCATAAATCTATTTAACATATCAAATATCATGCATCATTTTTTTCCATTCATTACATCATATTTGCATTTAATATCATAACAATAAAACACACACATCCCATTTACATCGAATGTCATAAATCATTTGAATCATTCTACATCCATGTATATAGGTACATTATCATATAAAATTACACATCATGCATCCATACATCATACATATATACATCATACATCTATACATCATCATTATGCACATCATATTTAATAGAACATCATATATCATAGAATATCATCATGATTATAAACTACATCCATAACATCATCATATAAAGATTATCACATGGCATGAAGAACAGAGGAAAGTAAATGCATCCATCATAAAATCATAAAAAACACATAATACATCACTAAATCCATTGCATATCATATAGATCTCAAAATTCATAAATGTCAAGTATACAATGATGTGTAAAATGAAGAAATATATATCAAAAAACCATGTAATCAGAATATACATCATCGACTCAAAATACAACATAGTAATAACATAATGAGACTATGTAGTGCTAGCTCTTGATGGTGTAGGAATCTCTAGACTAGTCCCTCCACCACCACTAGATCTACCAGGATCTCTTGAGTCTCTCCTAAGATGTTATGTCACACTAGCACTGACAATCCTAGTATTAGTCATGCCTGATCGTCACTGTGCATAGCTGACTCTCTACTCAGAGGGAACTACATCATGATATTTCCCTCTATAGTGCTCTACCTCACGACCAACACAAACAACCTCTTCCATGTAATATGCTATAGTAGTACCATCTGCTAAGCTCTACACTCTCTTGGCCATACCCTAAGCCTGCTCTACAGCTTGTCTAGTGGTATCTCTCAACTGTCAAAGATATGATATGTTTTTGAGTTGTAGCCGACTAAGCCTATATGTGTGACTGGGCATGTGCCTACATCTGAGCCTAATTCTATGATAATAAACCCTAAGCCTGAACAAGTTGAGCCTATACGGTCTCTAACTGCACCTGAAGGCTCACAATTTGCATTTTCTCTGAAGGATTTTCCACTGCTTACCTCTTATGAGGCATTGTATGCATCAAGTACTCCTCTAAACTAGGACCTAGCCCACCAACAACCAATACACCTGCACCTGATCCACTCGAACTATCTCCACTACTATCCCCATCACTGCCCTCCTCATCCCCACTACTATCACCACCACTATCCTCTCCTTCACCACAATCCTCCCCATCCCCACTACCCTCCTCATCACTACTGCTCTCAACCTCCTCCACTACCTCCTCCTCACCACCAATCTCCTCTCTCCTTCATCGGTGTTGGTGTGCAAAAACAATCTCCTCCCCAACAGCTAAGGGTGTTGGATCATCATGAATCATAATGCATGGAAATGGATGTAATACTAGATACTCTACATAATCTATTGTCACTGGTGGCTCCACAATATCTGGTTGTGTCTCCCACACAAGTAGTTATAAATCTTGGAACTCCTACACTACCACATCATAAGACAACCAAGGCCCCCAATGTGTTAAATCCAACTAACACTGAGCATAGTGGGAAACACCCTAGGGAATGCCCTGAATAATGCCATACTGATGAAGCACTCATCTCAGTAGATATCTCTCCAAAACCCACCATGTACGCCCGATCAAAATAAAAGACTGATAGAAAAATGGCAACTGCACGTTATCACCATCCCAATGCTTGCAATCTAAATAGGGAAGCCAAGAAATAGTCTCCATATCATCGAGAACTTTGTGCCAATTATCTAACTTACCCAGTCTAGGCTAAGTAAGTTGATCTACATATATGTGAACATAAGGCCGCCTAGCTAGACATTACCTCACCATCACTAGCTGGATGACAACAATATGCTCCCACACCCACACCTAAAGTAAAGTGACTCCGACAGATAAACTTCGACCTCTAAGGTAGACCACTGAATGCAAATTATGATACAAATGGGAAAGCATGCTCATGCCCCAAGCATATCTTGTCCTATGAATGACCATGATCTCTAGTACATGGCCCCAACCAATAGTGAATCCCTTTGACCTACGATCAAGATAAAGGAAATGTCCAATGAATCCAATACTCTTTTTGTCAAATCATCAAAACATTAAATATCATATCAACCTAATCAACTCTTGGTGATATTTTTGATTAAATCTCATGAGTGAACATTAATGAACCTCACCTATTATGTGGTCAATCATCAATACATCATATCAACCTCACCTATCATGAGGTTTATCAATCAAACTATAATTATTCCTCACCTATCATGAGGATAATCATCATCAATCAAACATCAGAACTCACCTATCATGAGGTTGAACATCATCTACTTGATCAGGATCATCAATCATATCAAACCGAGAGTTGACACGATAAAAATTTGACAAAATCAAGGACAAATTTGACAAAATTTATCAATCTAACTTAGAAGCATTGAAATAGAGTTTCAAAGTGCTAAATCATCAAAAGCATCATTTCATTAGGCATAAGCACCACTTTCGATAGTCAAAGTGCCACTTCAATAGAAGCACTATTATTCTAAGTCAAAGCACTAATCTTTCAGGTCAACATGCTAAACAAGTGAAAGTGATAAAATAGAAGGTAAAAGAGCTAAACTATCTATCCTATGCGCTAAAACATTGGAATCACTAAAAAAGAGGTAAAAGCTCTAAAAAAATCAACCTAAGCACTAAAACTTTAAAAGTGGTAAACTAGTGAGCCGAAGCGCTACATCGACATGCATACGCGCTAAAAGAAATTGAAATTTTAAAATCTGAAAAATGCATGAAAATAAAAATATGCACATACAATGAGGGGGTTAACAGGTACATACAGGAGGTATGTAGATGGCTAGGCAGTGGTGACATCACACGTGCTCGAATCGGTGAGTATGGTAGGGAATTGACATCCTACGCCAAATTGCACAAATTGCTCTCCCAAAATTTCAAAAACTCAAATGAACAAATGAGTTTGAAAATGACCCTTTTGACCTTTTATAAGTTATTAAAAGTGGGATTTTTATGGTTAAATTTTTTTTTAGGGGAGATTAATTCAAATTCATCTAGGGGAAAACTTTCTACATTCTTTATCAAGAGATAAATTATTTAACCATCAAATCTTCATCAAACCTACATCAAATCATCAGAAAATTGAAAAGTTCTTAAAATAAAATAAAATAAAATATATCAAAAATTCATTAATTTATCTTATTAGGGGGCATATATCCATCATCATCTGAAAATCAACATCTGGGGCATATTGAAAAAATTTCGTCGATATTGGCAGCAGTAGCACAAAATTTTCTTTGACGCAATGCTTAAACACATCACTTCAAAGACAGGAAAAATGTATGCACCTAAAAATGGTCTAGAGAACATAATTAATTAAATATAATTTATTTGATTAATTAACCTTTATTTTGAACATCTACTATTAAATAAATAGAAATATTTATTTATATAGCAGCTATTTGGTGACTGATCATGCTATCTTGTATAGCCCATGGTATATTGTACACCCAGAGCCCTATCATGCTAAGTGCAGGAATTAATTTTGGGCCTGGGAGTAGGGGTTAGAGGTGGCAGCCAGAAAAATTTTGTTCCTGCTTTTCAACATGATCACCGAGAAAAGGGAAAATCAATGAAAAAGAAAAATCAATTTTGTAGAACCTAAAATCTGGAAGCTTCTAAGCTTGTTAAAAAGGGGTTCAGATGGGTATTACTATATGATGAAAAACGCGATTATTCGCAAGATTGTAATAGGTTTTACACTAGATAATAAAAGTATTGGATGGTTGCGGTTTGGTGGATGTGGCCCAGATTGGGTGAACCACGTTAAATTCTTTGTGTTATGATTTATTCTGCGTGCGTTTTAGTTTCTTTGTTTATTACATAGATGCATTTAATTGTTAGATGTTTGCCATTTCTAACCCTAACATATAGTTCATCTTAAATTCTTCAATCTTTATTCTATTATTTTTTTCTTAATTAAATAAATTAATTTCACTTGGTTTTATTAAATTATCATAATTAAATTCATCTACTTAATAAATAAATAGAAATATTTATTTATAGTCCATTCTCCTATTCTTCAATTTTAATTAAATATACAAGTTTAATAGTTTGTGTTATTTAATTATCATATCATTTTATCTTAATTAATTAAACAAAGTTAAATACTTTGTTGTTTAATTATCATATGTTTTCTATATTTATTTAATAAACAAATTATATAGTTTGTTTTATTAAATTATTTATTCCCTTTTACTAATTTGAATAAATCATAAATTATTCAAATAAAAGGCATAAAGGCATTTTTTCCTCTATTCACTCACCTACCAAATCAGACATCAAATATCCAATTTAATTCAACTAGCATTTCATAAGAAAGCTTTGGAGACAAATTGGAATCAATATCTCAATTTCCTTCCTTTGATTCTTCCTATCATTTGGCCTGATGTTTTCACAGGGAGAAACCATTCCCATGATTAGCTCAAGCTTCTCAATCTCTTGCCATTCAATTCTCCATATTGAATCCAAGCCTTTGTTGTGTTGCTCCTTTACAAAAGTGTTGTCATAAATCTATATATACAACCTTTCTCCACAGGAAATGGACCCCGAATCCCAATCTTTGTGCAAACTTACTCTGGAGGAATAAAAATCAATAAATCATAGCAATAGTAATAGCATATGTAGAATCAATATCATGGTTGCTTCTTATTTTTACTGTAGCTTCCATCCATTTGGTTTCATGTCAGCATAGATTACAGTAGTGTCAATATCATCTAGAAATCACCATATAGAATTAGATCATTGAATTTAGCATCATTCCATTCTCTAGATTGGCATTTTAAACAATCACAGTGCTTACCAAATTTGAGAGCCCTTTGTGAATTGATAAATCATTGGAGATAGGAAACAATGAGACACTTTCAAGTTTTATGTGCTTTAAATTAGTTTTGATAGGGCTCGAAACCTAGTACAAGGAAAGGAAAGTTGTAATTACGATACATCACCAACCATAACCAGCCCCAAAACAGCCTCAAAAGATAAACAATACTACACATGATTCATCTTACAAACAAGCAAGGGAAAGAGACCCTCCAACAATCTAGTTTTACCCGGGTCCAGAAACCCAATACATACACACAAAACTTGCTTGCATCTGCCAGGCATCAACAAACTAGCTTCTCATGGAAAACACCACTAAGCCACAAAAGATAAACAACATGATGGTGTAAAGCACCATTAGACCCTTAATAAAAAGACATCCCACCTCAATAGGGGAGGAGAAGAGAACAACAACCCACTTGGGTCAAAGCCACAACCCAAACCAAGAAGGCATTATCAAAAAGAACCTTCCAACCTGCAACAAAGTAAGAGAATCCAAGGAACCCAAAACAACCAAAGAAAGCTCCAACAACACCGTCTTAGAGCCATTTTGGTAACAGGAAACCAACTCTACAACCACCTCAATAGGAGAGAGCTCCCCTCTAATGGAGATGGTGCAACAAGTAACAAGACCACCACAGCTAGAAATCACCAGCACCCTGCACCTCCACCTCCATAGGAGCACTGTCCACCTCAATAAGAATAGCTGAGGGAGGTCCACCTCCATAGGACCAAAGGAGACAGCTAACACAATAGTCAAGAAAACACCCATAGCATCCTTTGGTAAACCCTGCACTAGAAACAAATTTTGGACAAGGATAAAAGCCTCAAATGAACACCAAAGGTCCACCATAATATCACTAAAAAAAAAAAACTCATTTGGGACTCCATCAACCCAACAACAAGCCTCACCAAATTTTGAGCCTTCACAAAAGACCAAAATAATTTAGCATACCAAATAAGCAGCTCAACCCAAGATATGTCAACAAACTCCAGTAGTAGCCACCCATCAGCAAAGAAAGCCCCAGGCCAAAGGACCACCAAAAGCTGGATCCCAACCTTAGAATGAATGAGAACATCTGACCCCCAAGAGGAACAAGGGATCCCAAACAAGAAAGAGATCAAGAGCCAGGTCAGTAGGAAAAGCACCAAGCAACCCCAACACGCTGATTAGAGCAAAAGATAAGCCAAGACACCAAACAATCAACTAGAAGAAAACACTACCACTCTTCTAAGAGGGGACGTGAATACCCCAAAGCATTCCAAGAAAAAAAACCCCCAAAGAAATACCACCAATCAAGCATTAAGCAGAAGCAAGGGATGACCAAGAAGAGGCCAAACGCATAATGAACTAGCAATAATAACCACCAAGCTTTCCTATTGCACCGAATAGGAACAAAAATAGGCCCCTTCTACAACCAGACATCCTCAAGGAAACCTGACTCACTTAAAAATGTTGTGTTAGCAAGTAAACCTATGTCTAAATTGTAATTGGTTTGACTTCAAAACTTAATTAAGGAAAAATAATTGAATAATACACTACAAAACCAAATGCATACCCTAGATATTGTAGTTACAAATATAGATTTTAAAAAATTAGAAATTATCCTTCATATAAAAAAGTTATGTATTATCAAGTACACGCCACTCTTTGAAATGTGTTGTTTGCTATTAAAAACTAGTTATCAAAGAAGATGGGAAAACAAATGCAATTTTATTCCAATTTTATTTTTAAAATATATTTAGAATCTATAGAAAAAATTTCACAAATCACTATTTAGCATCATCTTCAAATTCCTCACGGTTTAGCAACTATAGGTGTCTGAAAGTGAAGAGAACATTCAAAATGTCAATTTCAATGTCATGTTTGGCCAAAAAGTGTAAACCACTATTGTGGGATCACCCTATAGTATTGGTGGCGAATCCCACCTTTTTCACCAATGACCTTGAATTTTCTAATGGCTCCCCATCAAGTGAATAGAGCGCTCCTTTTTCCATCCGCTTTGGTCTTCCCCCTAGTACTCCTATGGTTTTACAAACTAGAATTTTCACACTAATGAATATATTTAAACAAGCTTGGGAGGAGAGAGAAAAAAATAGAGGGAACTAGACGTACTAGCTCCAACCACCCCTAAGATAGAGAAATGTTATGATGAGAAATAGGACACTCTACTGATCACATCTATGAGGCCTCTAACTTCCAAACATGAAGGAGGAATGCAATATGAAGACTATAATATATAGTAAGTTAACCTCAATATCCATGATACCCTCCCTCATGACAAAGTAGGCCTAATGAAAGCTACATAGAAGGTATTATCTTTTGAATACCTAAAGATACAAAAGAAGCTAAAGAAATGGGAAAAGGAGTTGAAGGATAAATGCCACAGTCACAAGAAATCAAGCTATAATCAAAGCATTAGACATGAAAAGAGCACCAGAGAGCTAGTGGAGAGAAAAAAAATTGGAGCTGTAGAAAGTGCAATAGGGATTATTTGTTGCCTCTAGCATGCAAGTGCAAAGTCAACAGGATTTTCAAAAAAAGGAAAATTAGTTTAGGGAAGAGCTTTGTTAGGCCCATGTAGTGATTGACAATGAGAGGGAAAATAATAAAGTATAGAAGGAGTTGGAAAATTCCTAGGCCTAGGTCACAAACTAAAAGAGCACCAGAGAGTTGGTTGATAGACAACTTGACAAAAAGTTAGAACTGTAGAAAGTGCAATAGGAATTATCCGTTGCCTCTAGCATGTAAGTGAAAATTCAATAGGTTTTTCAACAAAAGGAAAATAAGTTTAGGCAATAGCTTTGATAGGCCCAAGTAGTGATTGGAGCCAAGAATTGGGAAATGAAAACCATCAAATCTAATCTGCAAACATAGAGTAAGGAGTTAGATCAATTGCTCCTTGAACTTTTAGGCACTTCAAAAATGATAAATCAATTGAAAGAGGACATCAGAACAAAGGAGTCCCATGTTCGATAGGAGTAGAGTGTGTTGAAAGAACAAGAGCAACAAACTGAGTTCCTCCCTATGTTGGGAGAGCTATATGTCTCTTTTTGGGAAAAGATAAAGAATGAAGTAGTATCCTTGCAGCAAAATTTAAGGTTTATGGTAGATATGCAAGATCTAAGCACCAAGATTAGCCCAATAATTGAATTTTTTTTAGAATCAGTTAAGTTCCTAGGGTGATTGAAACAAAAAAATTAATTGTTAAGATTGATAAGGTTGTAGAGGACACATTGGTGAATGCAGGGATTCCATATAGGAGAGGGGCTACAAAGAAATCTAATGAATTCATAAATTGCAATAGGGTAGCCCAAAGGGGAAAAAGTTGTGAGGACACCTTAAAGCTTAAGGTTAAAAAGCTGAAGGAGGATTTCAAAGGACCTATCCAACTTGCACTTCCTTCCCCTTTTCTTCACAATGGAGCAATATTGATCAATGAACTAATTAGGCAATCTTTGGAAGCCAAGCAACATGACTAGTCGGCCTTCTAGAATTTAGGCCCATCCTTAAGTGCCAAGGAAATTAAAAGCATCTTGCATCCCTTGGCTCATCTGTATTTCCACATTTGGAGACACAAGAAATATTTAGCGGTATTTTGTTTAAAGAAATTTTGTATTTGGATTAGACCTCCAAAGAATTGTACACACTATTTCAGCCTTTGAATGTGGACTAGGAATTTTTACACTCGGATTTTCTCAAGCTCTATGTCCTTCGGCTTGATTTTTACTTTATTTTTCTTTATTTTAGAGTTTTTTTGGGTTCTTTCCTTCATGGGTGAAGGTCCCTTAAGAGTCACT
>VDFB02194584.1:0-24807 GCA_007258455.2 Sequoia sempervirens | reverse complement strand
TAAAGGACAAAGAAATGTTAATGATAACATGCAATGTCGAAATAACTTCCAGCGATATTCTTGTTATGAATAAATTAAATAATAGCTAGAGAGCTATTTAATTTATAGAGTCCTCTATCCATAAAGAGGTGCAATTTAATTTGATAGGCACTAGTTTCTATGTGGCTGACTTTCTCTCTATTGGTTGCGTCATAAATAAGAAAAGGCATTTGTTATTGGAGGCCGACCTCCTATCCTTGTAATTATATTTTGTATGGTGGCCGACCTATCTCTTGAAGAGGTGCGACCTCTCTATCATTTTGTATATATAGAAGATCATTTGTTCTCATTTACACATCAAGCAAGTTCGATACATTACTTCATTCAAGTGCGAATTTCCTCAAGAGCAGGTTGCGAATTTCTTCAAGGGCAGATTTAGATATTAAGGAGGTGCAGTTTATTATCTGTCATTGCATCTTGTATAGGTGCTGAATATTGGCCTTGTGATTGGCCTCATTGTAAAGAGAATTGTTGCCACTATTTATATATATAAGAGAGATCTTTGTTGCTGGGTTTTTCTCCCTCAAGAGGAGGGTTTTCCCAGGGTATCTGTTGTGTTATTGTGTCTGATTTGAATTAATTTTCTGTGCATTAAATCTGATCATTAAAATTTACATGGTATCAAAGCGGGTTTGAGAGGATCGTGATCAGATTATTCCTAATCAGCAATACCCTAGTTGTTCATCTATCTACATTAGTCAAGATGGTGGACGGGTTGAAGATCGAGGATAGACTCGAGGGTGCATCTAACTTCACATCATGGAGGTTTAGGATCATGCTTACCTTGCATGAAAATGACTTGGGTGAGTTCGTAGAGTCCAGTGTTCCTGAACCTGAGGAGGAAGAAGCGAAGTTACAATGGGTGAAGAAAGATATTAAAGCAATGAAGATATTGGTTGATTCCGTCAAGGAGCATATTGTGCCTATCGTCTCTAAGTTGAAGACAGCAAGAGACATGTTCAAAACATTGGAAGAGATGTACGAGATCAACAATACCAGTCGAATCACAACAACTTCATCATGTGAAGATGGCTAAAGGTGAATCGCTATCAGAATAATTTTGCGAGATTGCAGACTTTGAGAGATCAGCCTCGACAATAGGGCATATGGTTTACTTTATCGGAAGACCTAACTATGCTTGCCTCAATGGTCTACCTTTGTCTTGGGAATCTCTATAATTCTGAATCAAAGCAAAAGGACGTACCGCCTAAGCTCTGACCGCCTCTAAGACTTGACTATTATGCTTTGCTCTCAATGGTTTACCTTTGTCTTGGGAATCTTATTATCCATGTTCTCGCCCCATGCTTCCAAAGAAGAAAGGAAAAAGATGGAATAAGGATTCTTCAAGAGGAATCGGGACAAGGGAAATGATGATGCACCTCCATTCAAGAAGAAGAGGGATATGTACAAGATTCAATGCTTTAGGTGCGATAAGTTTGGGCACTTCGACAAGTATTGTCCAACTAGACCTAAGCAACAAGTTACCGTTGTGGATGTTGATGATGCTTCTCCGCAAAAGGATTCAACTGAATATTTGTTCTACTCAGCATTGGCAAGCAGTGTACCTAACGACACCAACACTTGGCTGATCGACAGTGGTGCTTCACGACATATCACTGGTTTTAAGGAGCACTTATCAAGTTTGGTGGAGAAGGAGTCTTCCAAGCAAGTCATTATTGGAGATGATGCTAGCTACTCCGTGAAAGGATTTGGGACCTCTTCACTTCATTTGGATTCCGGCATCACACTTCAGTTGAGTAATGTTCTTTATGTTCCTGGAATCAAGCACAATCTTATTTCTATTTCAGCCTTGGAAGATAAAGGATATCATGTTGCCTTCTCCAAAGGCAAAGTTCTAGTGTGGTTGGAGAACCCTAGCTTCAAGGATGCTCAAGTAATTGGAGTTAGACATGAAAGTCTTTACAGGGTCTGCACACGTCCTTTACAAGCGTTGGTTCATGATTCTTCAAGTCTATGTGATCTTTGGCATAGGAGATTGGCTCACCTACACTTCCGTGCCTTACCTATCATGGAGAAGATGGTGTCGGGCCTTCCTAAGTTCAACCAGGAGCATGAAGGTACTTGCAAGGGCTGCGCATTGGGTAAGAATATAAAAGCCTCTTTTCATAGTAGAGAAAATAGATCTAAGTGTATTTTAGACCTTATTCATTTTGATTTATGTGGTCCTATGTTTGTTCCGTCTTTGAGTGGATTCTTGTATTATGTTCTTTTTATTGATGACCACTCTAGGAAGACTTGGATTTATTTTTTGAAATCTAAAGAGTTTGAGGAAGTGTTGGATAGGTTTAAAGAGTTTAAAGCCTTGGTAGAAAATCTTTCTGGTAAAAGAATTAAAGTCCTCAGATCTGACAATGGTGGAGAATACACCTTTGGTAGTTTTCGGAATTTTTGTATTGATGCAGGGATTAAGAGGGAGTTCTGTGTTCCCTATAATCCTCAACAAAATGGTGTTGCAGAAAGAAAGAACAGGACAATCGTGGAAGCAACAAAGGCCATGATTCATGATCAATATTTGCAAACCTTCTTATGGGCAGAAGCTTCCAAGACGGCTGTATGTGTTTAGAACAAAAGTCCTCATAAGATCTTGGAGAATATGACTCCAGAAGAAGCCTTTACAGGGAAGAAGCCTGAAGTCAGTCACTTGAGGATCTTTGGATGTCCTGTCTATATTCATGTTCCCAAGGAAAAGAGAACTAGTTGGAGCCTTCGCAAGAAGGAATATTTGTGGGTTACAAAGTGAGACATCAAAAAGCCTACGTAATAATATACATTCCTGTGTCGGTTGATCGAGATCAGTAGGTATGTAACATCTCGAGGAAGATGTCGATCTCGTGAGATCTAGGGGATTCATATGGAGATTGATAATGAAGAGTCTCCTCAGGATATGGAAGCTGACCATACTCCTAAGATTCAGAGGGAGACTTCAGAACCAAGAAAAGATATTGATCCTGTTGAACCCTTGGAACCTACTGATGGGCCTACTGACATTGTTGTTGGGAGAAAGAGACCTCTATGGGCCAGTCGTACTATGCAAGAGGCTGAAAGTTTTGCAGCTCCTAGAGGCACATTCAGAGAAAGAAAAAGGCCACATAAGTTCTCCAGCTTATGTTGCCTTGATGAGTCGACATAGAATTCGAGCCTACCTGTGTTGAGGAAGCATCTAGTCATCAGGTTTGGAGAGATGCTATGGCAGAGGAATATCAATCAATTCTTAAGAATGATGTTTGGGACATTGTTCCTAGACCCGAGGGCAAGTCCGTGGTATCTTCTAAATGGCTATTCAAGATTAAGCATGCTACAGATGGAAGCATTGAGAAGTACAAAGCAAGATTTGTGGCTCGCAGGTTTTCTCAGAAAGAGGGAGTTGATTACGAAGAAACATTTGCCCTCGTTGCTCGCCGCTATAATTTCCTCATTAACCATTGCTATTGCTGCATCTAGAGGATGGAAGATTCACCAAAATGGACGGAAGACAACGCTTCTCAATGGAGTGATTGAGGAAGAAGCTTCTTATTTAGGAGCAACCTCGATGGATTTGAGGTTCATGGGAAGGAGTAACATACGGTAAGCTGAAGAAGGCCTTGTATGGTCTTAAGCGTGCCCTGCATGGTACTTAAAGGATTGATCGGTACCTATCAAGCTTGGGCTTCTTGAAGAATGATGCTGATTCAAATCTCTACTTCAAGGTAATCAATGGTGATGCATTAATTCTGGTTTTATATGTTGACGATCTGATCCTTATTGGAGAAGATCACCTGATTCTTGAGTGTAAGAAGGAGTTGACTTCAGAATTTGAGATGAAGGACCTTGGGCTCATGCATTACTTCCTTGGATTAGAAGTCTGGCAGAAACCAGATGAGATGATTCTATGTCAAGGAAAGTACACCATTGATATACTTAAGAGATTTGGTATGATGGATTGCAAATCCATGTCCACACCTATGGAGACCAACTTACACAAGTTGAAGGAGGCTACAGCTAATTCAGACTTGGTGGATCCTACCTTGTACAGACAGCTAATTGGATTTTTGATGTATCTAGTTAACACTAGACCTAACATTTGTTATGCAAGAAGTGCACTTTAGAAATAGCTTTATGTGTGATCCGACAGATACATCTTGTTGTAGCTAAACATATCCCGATACTTGCGGCAATGTTTCTTGATATGGGTTGAGGTATTCTTCAAAATGCACTCTTGGAGTTACATACCTTTTATTGATTTTGATTGGGCAGTTGTGTCACGATTGAAGCAGCACCTCCGTTGTTGCCTAGCTTCGTTCCGGGCTTATGATTTCCCTCGTGCAAAGAGAAAACAACCATCCTGTGAGCATTGAGTACAACAGAGGCGTAGTATATTGGTACCAGGCAACTCCTGAAGCAAGGTGGTTGCGAAGCTCCCTTTGCGATTGTTTGGACAATCAATGGAGCCTACTATCATTCATTGTGATAATCAGAGTTGTGTGAAGCTTTCTGTCAATCCTGTGTTCCATGACAGAACCAAGCATGTTGAGATAAAGTACCACTACATTAGGGATATGGTACTGCGGAAGGCTGTATAGTTGAGGTACATCAGCACTGATGAGCAGACGGCAGATATTCTCACCAAGCCTCTTGCTAGGATAAAGTTTGTGTACTTTCGAGATAAGCTTGGTATGTTGGAGAATCCAGCCTTGATTGAGAAAGAGTCTCAGTATCAATGAGCTTGTTTAATGAGTTCTTCTCTGTGAGAGAAGTTCGAGGTGAAATCCCTTGTTAATGCATTTTCCTCTGAGACGGAGGAATTTGAGGTACAAGCCCTTGTTAATGCATTTCTCTTTAGATTTGAGGTGAAAGCCCTTGTTTCCACCCTCTGAGGAGTCATGGTGGATGTCATGTGTGACTCCATGACATATGTTGTACTTGTGTTTCACCCTCTGAGAGAGTCATGGTGAAAGTCACGTTGAGGTGACAACATCACGCAAATGATGAACACTTGTGCTTATCATAGTATGGTTGTAGCCATTATGGTTGATATCGTGTTGAGGCGATATCTAATATCACGTTGAGGTGATATTCTTCTTTTCACATTTGGTTGTAGCCAATGTGATGGACATCATGTTGAGATGATATGTCCTGTGCAGCTGGAAGTCTACTCCCTAGCTGAGAGGGAGTGTTGATGATAACATTCTGCTTTAGTTGCATTCTTCCAGCCTATTATTGTTGATTAAATAAATTAAATAATAGCTAGAGTGCTATTTAATTTATAGAGTCCTCTATCCATAAAGAGGTGCGATTTAATTGGTTGGCACTAGTTTCTATGTGTGCCGACTTTCTCTCTATTGGTTGTGTCATAAATAGAAAAGGCATTTGTTATTTGAGGCCAACCTCCTATCCTTGTAATTATATTTTGTATGGTGGCCGACTTATCTCTTCAAGAGGTGCGACCTCTCTATCATTGTGTATATATAGAAGATCATTTGTTCTCATTTACACATCAAACAAGTTCGATTCATTACTTCATTCAAGTGCGAATTTCCTCAAGAGCAGGTTGCGAATTTCTTCAAGGGCAGATTTAGATATTAAGGAGGTGCAAATTATTATCTGTCATTGCATCTTGTATAGGTGCTGAATATTGGCCTTGTGATTGGTCTCATTGTAAAGAGAATTGTTGCCACTATTTATATATATAAGAGAGATCTTTGTTGTTGGGTTTTTCTCCCTCAAGAGGAGGGTTTTCCCAGGGTATCTGCTGTGTTATTGTGTCTGATTTGAATTAATTTTCTGTGCATTAAATCTGATCATTAAAATTTACAAGAAACTGGTCGCCATTTAACACCAGAAAAACGCACAGCACCAGAAACGCCAAGAAAGATGTGCTTAGATAGAAATAAACAAATCTGCGTCCAAATGAAGGTTGAAGATCGTGGCTTAATGTCTTTCAAAATCGCAGCCAGAGGAGGAGATTAAACATGTGCCCTAGTGCAAAAAGAACCGACCAGAGATGCAAAAAATTGGCTGCCGTGAAACCGTGTGTTGCAGAGGCGCGTGGAAGGGAGAATAGGGCACGACGCGACCAGAGACCAAAAAACGCGAAGAAATATGTCGCGTGCCTGAGAAACCCTTCCACCATGCGATAACAGAAGTTGCGACCCTGCAGATAAACCCGCACGAAGAAGGGCAGAGACAACAACACTCCAAAATCACCAGCGAACCCTAGTCGCGGTGAGGAGAAAATCGAACACGAACTCCTGAATAGACCCACGAAAAATCACGAACAAAGAAACCCTCAAAAAAAGCAGTCATTTTTTTCATTAAAAACCGATTAAAAAATTTCTAGAATAAATTCCATGTAGAGAGGGCTACGAAGTTTTCTTTAAAAAATTCGCCAAATCCTAACAAAGCCCATCGACCCGCTTTGATACCATGATAAAATATTCGATGTATTAAATAGAGGAACGAAAGTTCCTTATATAGATTTACAAGAGACGATGTTTCTAAAAGAAACGATCGTAGACTGAAGACAAATTTAGAAACTATCTAAACTAACTAAAGACGACTAAGATGACCATTAATATTACATTATTTAATATATTTAATAGTCATAGAATTTTTCAAAAAAAATTGCCTCGGTGAAGCTATTTTTAGCCTCTGTGAAAAATTGTTCAAGCATAGTCGTGTTCCCAGTCATTCTTCTAGTTTTCTAGTATGCAGTTCTCTCAAATCGAATTCAAGACCAAATTGGTCTTGAGTCACGATTTTGTGAAAAAACTCGACACCGACTTACATCAAGTGAATCTAGTAGTTGATTTGGACACCTTGACAGGCGTAGACGACATCACAGTTAATTGGGATTTTTTGCATATTTATGCTTCTATGGCAGCAATTATTGATTATTATAAGTCATAGAAGCATAAATCTGCAAAAAATCCTGATTAATTGCGATTTTTAAAAAATCTGCAGGTTGGACGATTTTTTCCCCGATTTTTTGAAAAAATCGTTGACCTTTTGGTCAATGATTTCTTCCCGTTTAAAACTGCAAAATCGCCAAAAAACGTGTTTAAAACCTGCAAAAAAATGCGAATAACATCATGCTGATTTTCGCACGGAAAAAAAAATCATGAGACCATAGCTTGTTGCTTACTATTATTCTTTGATAGATTTTTTCCAAGCATCCATAGCTTGTTCCAAAGCCCCTGTTTTAGGCTTTCAGCCATAGCAGCAAGGCAGTGAATTGTTTGAAAAAATGCCTCAAAGAAATGTGGTCTCATGGTGATGGAATGCCATGATGAATGCCATGATAAAATGCTATGGATTGTCATGGCATTCGATCACCATGAGACCACATTTCTTTGAAGCATTTTCTCAAACAGTTCACTCTCTTGTCTATGCTATTGCTTACTATTATGCTTTGATATATTTTTTCCAAGCATCCATAGCTTGTTTGAAAAATGCCTCAAAAAAATGTGGTCTCATGGTGATGGAATACCATGACAATCCATATAGTAGCAAGGCAGCAATATGGATTGTCATGGCATTCCATCACCACGTGACCACATTTCTTTAAGGCATTTTTTCAAACAGTTCAGTCTTTTGTCTATGCTATTGCTTACTATTATGCTTTGATATATTTTTTCCAAGCATCCATAGCTTGTTCGAAAGCACTCGTTTTAGGCTTTTAGCCATAGCAGCAGCAAGGCAGTGAACTGTTTGAAAAATGTGGTAGCATAGACAAGGAGCTTCATCATCGGGAACTTCTTCCCTCTAGCACGTCATTTGCTACAATTGATTTTTTTGGAACTTTGTACTTAGTTTATAGGTTGACTTTGTACAACGTCACAAACTATATTGTAATAGACATTTTGACAACTGTCACCATCTGATATTTATGCAGTTGTAGTATGTTTTGTGCAATGTAATCAACGATATGAATATAACCAACGAAAAACTATTTTCTATAATTCATGGATTGTCATTGAACTCTGTATTTTATTTTCTCTCAATGTCTGTATGCTATGGAAATGCCATTAAATTTTAAAAAATAGTAGTTTGACTGTTTTTCTTCAATTTTTTGTGTTTTTTTGTAAATTCGATTTTTTCCCCTTTTTTTCCTGATTTTTTCAAAAAATCTTGGACTTTTGGTTTGCCAATTTTTTCCCCAAACAATTAATGCTGCTATGTTATAAGTAACTATGATTCTTCCTTTGTTATAGATATGAATAATAGATTCTTATACTAATCTATTTTGAATTTAGAGAAGTGATTGCAAAACAAGAAGGCCAATCAACCTTTCGAGATTACGAGAGGTGAAGGCCTGAGTGACTCGCCACCCCCGAGATGGAGCGCTTGTGGGCTAGGAGGCAAATGTGTGCTCCGAGGCTTGATGGAAGGGAGGTAGTCTTCATGCTCTTATCAAGCACGCCACCTCGAGATGGAGCACTCGTGGGCTAGGAGGTGAATAAGTGCTCCTGGGCTTGATAAAGGAGGATGGAGCGCCTCCAAGGTGGACTGAGGGATGGAAGGGCAGCCCACCTTCCATGCTCTTGCAGTACTAGGGCGACCAACCTTGAGACTATGGTTTACAACCATTTCGACGAATTCCTAATGACATTATTATGGGGAATCCACATTGGAATGGCTATTGCTTTAATTAGATTTTTACGTGACTAATGTTCATGGATATCATGTTGTTCACTAATGATTAGTATGTATATTTTCATGGCTTATGATCTAATGTCAATTTATAGTGACTAATTTTGTATGCAGGACCTACACCAGGATTTATATTTATAAAGGCATTTCAATTGGTAAATCTACAATCTCAAATGCTTCAAATTTCGTATTTTGGATTCTAATTGTGTTTTTAGGGCAAAATCTAGGAATATCGTAAGAAGGGGACATTACAGTTGTATCAAAGCCATGATCCTGCCAACTTGAGGATCAAGAAGGATAGTTTATGCAATTAAGTCAAAGGACTCAAAGGGCTTTAGAAAGAGAAAGAAGGAAATGTGTGGAAAAAGGCAACCCTAACCAAAGCAACAAAATGAGTGAACAACTAGGAAACGAATTGAGAGCCTTCATGGAATAGAATGAAAGAACAATCCAAGCCTTCATGGAGCAAAATGAAATGACAACTCAAGTGCTCCTCCAAACCTTACAAAACATGAATAATACCATCAATGCCCTTAAGCCCAACCTAACAAATGGAAGAGATGTAAACTCAAACCACTCGGAAAATAATAACATATCACCATCATATCACTATTAAAGTCAACACCTAGGGCAACAAAACCCTCTTTCCTACCTAGGGAAGGGCCAGCTAGGGAAGAAGAAGAAAATAATCCACAAATTAAGGACTTTGATGAAATTGTTGCAGCTTACTCAAGGTTAGAGCCTGAAATTAAGAGAGATATCCCATTTGAGGCTTATTATGATACAAGATCACAAACTACTTGTAGAAAGTGAAACAGATAAAGACTTATGTCAAAGGGTGACTAAAATGACTCTCCCCAACTTTGATGGGTTGGGAAAGGTCACATCACATTCATGGGTCCAAAAATTGGATACCTACTTTTCCCTTAGCCCCATGACAAGGAAGAAACTATCAAGTTTGCCATTTTACATTTAGAAGGGGTTGCACATGATCGGTGGCACCATGGCATTATTACACAAGGACACAAAAATATAACAACATATAATGAGTTCACACAAAAGCTCATGGATTGATTCGACCAAAAAAACCTCGAAAGGCACTTCAAAGGATTAACCCAATTAAAACAAAAAGGGTCTGTGGAGGACTATGTCACCAAATTCCAAAGGATCTTCGTCATTGTACTAGGGATTACGGAGAAAAGACTAACGTACCTATTTATCGAAGGGCTATTAGAGACAATTCGAGGTTTGGTGAGTGCTTTTGACCTCACAACCCTCCAAGATGCTATTCAAAAGGCCCTATGATTGGAAACCACATCAACGAAGGAGAAGAGCCAACCCAAGAATATGCCATCCAAATCACATAACCAAATTCCCTATAAAAGAAATTGGCAACCCAAGCCATTACCTTCTCAAACACACATGACTTGGGAAGACAAGACAAAGTTTCAAAGGCAAGTATTGTGTTTTAAATGCAAGGGAAAATGGGAGATAGGACATAAGTGCCAAAGACAAGTACATAATCTAGAGGCATTATCTGACGAAGAACTATGGGAAGAAGAAAGTGAAACTCCGAGCAAGAAGGGAAGGTTCGAGGAAGAAGACTATGGAACCCTAGCTGCAATCTCAAAAGCATCCAAGTACCATCCCTTTCGAATTCGTAGTGTTCATAAGGGACAAAAGGCGACCATACTAGTGGATAGTGGTGCCACACACAACTTTATTGACGAAGGATTGGTTGCAAGAATGAATTTGGAAGCTGAAAATTTTGAGGGCTTTAAGGTAGCCATGGCTGATGTGTTTAATACCTCATGCACAAGAAGAGTACCGCAACTAAGCATCATCTTGGGAAGGCACCCAATTTAAGAAGACTTCAATGTTGTAAATATGGGACACGGATGTAGTCTTGGGCATCCAATGGCTGTACTCTTTGGGGCAATTTTACCAAGACTTCCAGAAAATGGAGCTTAGTTTCCAACATAACGGACAAGAAGTAATCTTACATGGATTATTCGATGGATCCCCAAGGGTAATCTCATCCAAAAGGATGGAAAGAACCTTTAGGCATGGGAAAGTTGAATGGGCTGCCTGTTGATGTTATTAGCAGCGCCGGGCTGCTTCTTCCAGCGATCTCCTTGTGATAAATTAAATTATAGCCTATGGCTATTTAATTTATTGAGTCATCAAGAGGCACAATTATTGAAGAGTGACATTTATTTGTTAAGACCGACATGTTGTTATGAAGAGACATCAATTACATTTATTAATGAAGAGGCACGATGGATGAAGAGTTGCAATTTAATGAGGCCGACCTCGTTCTTCATAAGGACGCGATTTTTTAGAGTCATCCTCCTTCCTTTGGGTCACGATTCTTAGATGAGATGTGTTCTCTCTTGTGGCTGACTTGTCTTGAAAGGTTACGTCCTTTCCCCACCATTTGTATACATATTCGATGATATCTCTCATTGTGGATCATTCATATTTCATCCTAGTTCGTTCTCCATCACAAGTGCGAGTTCTTCTCAAGGCAGTTCGATATTTTTAGAGGCTGAGTTTTTCATCAACGAATTGTCTTCTTGTATTGCTGTGTTGCATCATTCATTGGTGCTTGTATTTGGGCTTGCATATCGGCCTCTTGTAAGGAGATCATTGTTGTATTGATTCAATATATAAGAGATATATTGTTGCTGGGTTTTTCTCCCTCAAGAGGAGGGTTTTCCCAGGGTATCTGCTGTGTTTTGTAATGACCCCTTTCTGGTGGAAGCACTTAAACTTGAATCTTACATTCAAAGTGTTTCTCAAGGAGACATTAGAAACATTAGAGATCAAAAAATTTCAGTAATAACATCCAATAAGATCAAGATGATATAAATATTTCGTTCTTGTCCAAGGTTTATTCATTTCCTCCTTATCACTTTATGATTCTAAATCATATATTTAATAAAAACATCAGAGTAGATATCAATCATCTTTCAAGATCCCATAGATGGAATTCCGTTATACCACTTATCATCCTTGCGAACGAATAGAGTTATTATTACTTATGAATCTCAATAATTGCCACAAACATCATTATTGCATAATCACCTATAAAGCGTACATCTATATACGTATTCACATATAAATATATAAACCATAATCATTACTAATTATTTATATATATATTTATTTCATATATACATACTATAATCATTACTAATTATATATATATATATATATATATTAACAATCATATTTAAACTTACCTAAAACCAGCACACCTCTGATTTCTGACTCAGTTTGCTGACAGTGATTTCAGCATATATCTATCTTAATTCCCCATATGGTAATAGTTACTTCCAGCGGTGATGATTTTTTCTTCCCTTCTATTCAATTGAATATGAATATGAATAATCCTTAGCAAGATAAGATTTCATATATTCTATTATGCCGGCTGTGTTCTCTTTTTAATGCCCGTTACTTTCCTATTTCTCCTTTTAGACTTGCATTGCCCTTACTGTTATCGGATTGCAGAGATATGTCAGCTTTTTCTTTATTCGATGTCCTCTTCTTTCCTCTATTTCCCTCCTCTTAAAAGACGTCGTTTCTAAAATACCTTGCAAACGTGTTACCTTTTGAAAAGTCATATCTTTTGATTGTTGCCTTTGATCAAATTCTGATTGGTGTAAAGCTTTTTGGGTTGACTCATGCGATTCCAAATAATATCACTTAATAATAGTTTGCAAATAATATCACTTAATAATAGTTTGCAAATAATATCGGGTATAAATAGCTGTAGATAAATAAATTGCTTGGTGAATAATTTGGTATTAATTAGTTACTAATAATTTTAGTTATACCAATTATTCTATTTGATAGTTGCATGATATTTATAATATTATTTATAGTGATATTTAAATTGCTAAATATATTTATATATATATATTTGGATGTTTATTGTAATAATAATTATTATAATTGTATTATCTTTATTTATAGCAATATTCAGACTTACATCCCATATATATATATTGATATTTATTTTATTTGCTAATATTTTATTATTATAATAATGGTTTAAGAATATCAATTGCTTGTATTGTTTAATATTTTGTATTTTACATTTCATTCATAATTTGTATATTATATTTTGTGTATTTGATAATTCTCATATTTATCATTAATATTATATTCATAATTATAATATTTCTACCGGTAATTATAATTATATTTAAATCGTAATTACTCATGTTTGGAATTTAACAATTATTTGTATGTTATTTATTTATTTTTCTTTAGACGCTTGATAGTTTAGTGTTACAATTTCGGGGGACATGACATGTTTTAGTGTCTGATTTTGAATTAATTTCTATGCATTAAATCTGATCATAAAACTAACATGGTATCAGAGCGGGTTTGAAGAAGATCTTGATCAGATCTGTTATTGCAGCGATACTCTCTATTCTCTTTTCATATCTTTGTCTATC
Source organism: Sequoia sempervirens (assembly GCA_007258455.2). Lineage (NCBI taxonomy): Eukaryota > Viridiplantae > Streptophyta > Pinopsida > Cupressales > Cupressaceae > Sequoia > Sequoia sempervirens. The sequence continues at coordinate 11,653 of VDFB02194584.1, read as the reverse complement.
TCTATTTTAGTCAAGATGGTGAATGGTCTTAAAATTAAGGATAGACTTGAGGGAGCATCCAACTACACATCATGGAGGTTCAAAATCATGCTCACCTTGGAAGAGAATGATTTGGCTGAGTTTGTGGAGACCAAAGTTCCTAGACCAGAGGAGAAAGAAGAGAAGTTGCAGTGGAGGAAGAAAGATATCAAGGCAAAGAAGATGTTGGTTGATTCCGTTAAAGATCATATTGTTTCGATTGTCTCCAAGTTGAAGACGGCAAGGGACATGTTCAAAACATTGGAGGAGATGTATGAAATCAACAACACCAGCCGGGCACTTGCATTGAAGCAACAACTACACCATGTGAAGATGGCGAAAAGAGAAACAGCGATTGCCTATTTCATGAGGATTTCGGAATTGAGAGATCAGCTCTTTACAATTGGTCATGTGGTTGATGATAAGGACTTGACCATGCTTGCTCTCAATGGTCTTCCTTTATCATGGGAGTCTTACATTCAAGGAATCAGTGCAAGATCCAGACTTCCTAAGTTTGATCGTTTGAGGGTCGACTACATTCAAGAGGAGTCAAGGTTGGTGGCTAGAGGCGTTGGTCAAAGTTCAACTAATGAAGATATTCATGTTCTTGCCTCTCACTCTTTGAAGAAGAAAGGAAAAGATGGGAAGAAAGGATTCTTCAAGAGGAATCAAGATAAAGGAAATGATGGTGCTCCCGCATTCAAGAAGAAGAGAGACCTATCCAAAGTCCAATGCTTTAGATGTGACAAGTATGGCCACTTTGCCAAGCATTGTCCATCCAGGCCCAAGCAATAGGCCACCATTGTAGATGTTGATGATGCCTCAACTCAGAAGGACTCTTGTGAATACTTGTTCTATTCGGCATTGTCAAGCAATGTACCTACAAACACCAACACTTGGCTGATTGACAATGGTGCTTCTCGACACATCACTGGTTTTAAGGAGCATTTATCAAGCTTGGTGGAGAGAGATTCTATTGAACAAGTCATTATTGGAGATGATGCTAGCTACTCGGTGAAAGGGATTGGGACCTCTACTCTCCATTTGGATTCCGACATTACACTACAGTTATGTGATGTCCTTTATGTTCCAGGAATCAAGCGAAATCTCATCTCCATTTCAGCTTTAGAAGATAAAGATATCAAGTTGCCTTCTCCAAAGGCAAAGTACTTGTGTGGACGAAAAATTCCAACTTCAAGATTGCTCAAGTAATTGGTGTTAGACATGAGAGCCTTTATAGGCTATGCACTCGTCCACTTCAGGCATTAGTTCATGATTCTTCAAGCATGTGTGATCTTTGGCATCGAAGATTGGCTCATCTCCACTTCCGAGCTCTACCTATCATGGAGAAGATGGTTACGGGACTTCCAAAATTCAACCAGGAGCATGAAGGTACTTGCAAAGGCTGTGCAATGGGTAAGAATACAAAAGCTCCATTTCATAGTAGAGAAAGTAAATTTAAATGTATTCTAGATCTCATTCATTCTGATTTATGTGGTCCAATGTCTATTCCTTCTTCGAGTGGTTTCTTGTATTATATTCTTTTTATTGATGATCGCTCCAGAAAGACTTGGATTTATTTTTTGAAAACTAAAGAGTTTGAGGAAGTGTTAGAAAGGTTCAAGGAGTTCAAAGCTCAGGTAGAAAACCTTTCTGGGAAAAGAATCAAAGTCCTAAGATCTGATAATGGGAGAGAATACACTTCTAGCAGCTTTTGGAATTTTTGTGTTGAAGCTGGGATTAAGAGGGAGTTCTGTGTTCCCTATAATCCTCAACAGAACGGTGTTGCAGAGAGAAAGAACAGATCTATCGTGAAAGCAACAAAAGCCATGATCCATGACCAGGATCTGCAAACCTTCCTATGGGCAGAAGCTTCTAGGACTGCAGTCTATGTTCAGAATAGAAGTCCTCACAGAATCTTGGAAAGCATGACTCCTGAAGAAGCCTTTACTGGAAAGAAGCCAGAGGTTAGTCATTTGAGGATCTTTGGATGTCTAGTTTATGTTCATATTCCAAAGGAAAAGAGAACAAAGTTGGAGCCTTCTGGCAAGAAGGGAATATTTGTGGGCTACAGTGAGACATCAAAAGCCTACAGGATATACATTCTAGGTCAGAAGTTGATCGAGATCAGTAGGGATGTCACATTTGAGGAAAATGTTGCATTCAGGAGATCCAAGGGTACTCATATGGAGATTGATAATGAAGAGTCTCCTCAGGATATGGAAGTTGACCATACTCCTGAGATTCAGAGGGAGATTTCAGATCCAAAGGAAGATATTGATCTAGCCAACCTTGGAACCTACTGATGGGCCTACCAATATTGTGATTGGAAGAAAAAGACCTCTTTGGGCTAGGCAAACTATGCAAGAGGCAGAAAGGTTTGCAGCTCCTAGAGGTACTTCAAAGAAAGCAAAAGGCCACATAAGTTTTCCAGTTATGTTGCTTTGATGAGTCAGATTATTGAGTCCAAGCCTTCCAGTGTTGAGGAAGCTTCTAGTCAACAAGTTTGGAAAGATGCTATGAATGAGGAGTATCAGTCAATTCTCAAGAATGATGTCTAGGACATCATTCCTAGACCCGAAGGCAAATCTGTGGTATCTTCAAAATGGCTCTTCAAGATCAAGCATGCGGCTGATGGGAGCATTGAGAAGTACAAGGCAAGATTCATGGCTAGAGGGTTCTCACAAAAAGAGGGAGTTGACTATGAAGAAACATTTGCTCCTGTTGCTCGCTACACTTCTGTCAGAACCATTATTGCCATTGCTGCATCTAGAGGATGGAAGATTCATCAGATGGATGTGAAGACAACTTTTCTGAATGGTGTGATTGAGGAAGAAGTTTATATCGAAAGCAACCCTGATGGATTCGAGGTAACGATGGATTCGGAGGTACGGGAAGGAGTCCTGTTTGCGTGCTGAAGAAGGCCTTGTGGCGGAAGGGCTTGGCCTGCTGTCCTCGAAAGGATCTGCGTTATCAACTTGTCAAGCTTGGGTTTCCTAAGAATGATGCGGACTCAAATCTGTACTTTAAGGTAATTGATGGTGAAGCATTGATTTTGGTTTTGTATGTTGATGATTTGATTCTTACTGGAGAAGATCACCTCATTCTCAAATGTAAGGAGTTGGCTTCTGAGTTTGAATGAAGGACCTTGGGCTCATGCATTACTTCCTTGGCCTAGAAGTTTGGAAAAGCCGATGAGAGATGATTCTAAGTCAAGGGAAGTATGCCATTGATATATTAAGAGTTTGGTATGATGGATTGCAAATCCATGTCTACATCTATGGAGACCAACTACATAAGTTGAAGAGGCTGCAGCTAGTTCAGACTTGGTGGGTCCCACGATGTACAAGCAGTTGATTGGGTCTTTGATGTATCTAGTTAACACTAGACCAAATATCTGTTATGCCGAGTGCACTTAGTCAGTTCATGTGTGAACCGAGACATATACATCTTGTTGCAGCAAAACATATCCTAAGATACTTGCGTGGCACAGTTGGATATGGGTTGAGATATTCTTCAGATGTGGACTTGGAGCTGCATGGTTTTACTGATTTTGATTGGGCAAGGAGTGTTACGATCGAAGAGCACCTCTGGATGTTGCTTCAGTTTGGGATCTGCTATGATTTCCCAGTGCAGCCAGAAAACAATCATCTCAGAGCATTGAGCAAGCAGAGGCAGAGTAGTATTGCAGTTTCCTTGTGTAAAGTGTTCTCGTAAGTTGTGGCTTTTAGCTCCTTGCAGGATTTGTTTGGACAATCAATGGAGCCTACTATCATTCATTGTGATAACCAAAGTTGTGTGAAATTTTCTGTCATTAATCTTGTGTTTCATGACGAATCAAGCATGTTGAGATCAAATACCATTATATCGAGATATAGTATTGAGGAAAGCTATATAGTTGAAGTATATCAATCACTGATGAGCAAATGGCTGACATTCTCACCAAGCCTCTCCGTGATAAAGTTTGTGTACTTTCAAGACAAGCTTGGTATGGTGGAGAATCCAGCCCTAACTGGAGTCTTAGTATCAATGATCCTCTTTAATGAGTTCTTCTCTGTGAGAGAAGTTTGAGGTGAAATCCCTTGTTAATGAGTTCTTCTCTGGAGAGAAGTTTAGGTGAAAGCCCTTGTTCCACCCTCTGGGAGAGCCATGGTGGATGTCATGTGTGTGTGACTGCATGACAGCATCAATGAGAGAGTTCGTGGATGATCTTCTTGTACTTGTGTTTCACCCTCCTGGGAGAGCCTATGGTGAAAGTCATGTTGAGGTGACAACATCACGCAAGTGATGAACACTTGTACATACCATACATGGTTGTAGCCATTATGGTTGATATCATGATGAGGTGATATTTGATATCACGATGGGGTGATATCCTTCTTTTCCAAATATGGTTGTAGCCATTGTGGTAGACATCATGATGAGGTGATATGTCTTGTGTAGCTGGAAGTATCATCCCTAGTTGAGAGGGAGTGTTGATGTTATTAGCAGCATCGGGCTGCTTCTTCCAGCAATCTCCTTGTGATAAATTAAATTATAGCCTATGGCTATTTAATTTATTGAGTCATCAAGAGGCACGATTATTGAAGAGTTACATTTATTTGTTAAGACCGACATGTTATGAAGAGACATCAATTACATTTATTAATGAAGAGGCACGATGGATGAAGAGTTGCAATTTAATGTAGCCAACCTCATTCTTCATAAGGACATGATTTTTTAGAGTCGTCCTCCTTCCTTTGGGTCATGATTCTTAGATGAGATGTATTCTCTCTTGTGGCCGACTTGTCTTGAAAGGTTACGTCCTTTCCCCACCATTTGTATATATATTTGATGATATCTCTCATTGTGGATCATTTAGATTTCATCCTAGTTCATTCTCCATCACAAGTGCGAGTTCTTCTCAAGGCAGTTCGATATTTTTAGAGGCTGAGTTTTTCATCAGCGAATTGTCTTTTTTTATTGCTGTGTTGCATCATTCATTGGTGCTTGTATTTGGGCCTGCATATCGGCCTCTTGTAAGGAGATCATTGTTGTATTGATTCAATATATAAGAGATATATTGTTGCTGGTTTTTTCTCCCTCAAGAGGAGGGTTTTTGCAAGGTATCTGCTGTGTTTTAGCGTCTGATTTTGAATTAATTTCTGTGCATTAAATCTGATCATAAAACTAACACTGCCGAATGCATATTACTTGACAAGTCCTCCCCCCAAAACAAAGCCATACATGTTGACATCAAACCCCTCCTAAACAAACATAAAAAGGTATTTGGCAACATTCCCCCAGGATTACCTCCAAAAAGAGGTTTTGAGCATACCATAGAACTTGAAGAAGGGGCTAAACCTGCAATCACTACACCTTATAGGCATCCCCAAAAATTTAAAGAAGAAATAGAAAAAATAATTAAAGATCTTCTTGAAATGGGATACATTCAACCTAGTTCAAGTCCCTTTGCCTCCTTTGTGGTACTAGTCAAAAAGAAGGATGGCACCATGAGAATGTGCATTAATTATAGGGCCCTAAACAAAAAGACCATAAAAACACGTTACCCCAAGCCCCAGAGTCGATGAACTAATTGATGAATTACATGGAGCAAAATACTTTTCTAAGATTGACCTAAGATCTGGCTACCACCAAATTAGAATGAGGAAGGAAACTATCCCTAAGACTGCCTTTAGATGCCACTTTGGACACTTTGAATTTCTGGTTCTGCCCTTTGGCTTAACCAATGCCCCGACCACATTCCAATCATGTATGAATCACTTATTTAGGAAACAACTAAGGAAGTTCCTATTGGTATTTTTTTATGACATTTTGATTTATAGTAAAACATGGGAAGACCACCTTAAGCATATTGATGAAGTCTTAGGAATTCTTGAGCAAAAATCACTATATGCCAAAAGTCTCAAAATGTGAATTTGGGTTAGAAGAAATCCTATACCTAGGACACAAAATCAACACACAAGGGGTAAGTATGGACGAAGAAAAGATAAAGGCTATAAGGGAACGGCCAAAACCAAGAACCCTAACTCATCTAAGGGGTTTCTTGGGTCTATGCAACTACTATAAAAGATTTGTCAAACGATTTTTAAAATTCACTGCCCCACTCACTAACTTAGCAAAAAAGGGAGCCTTTGCAAGGAACGAAGGAGCTCAGCAAGCGTTTGAAAGACTTAAGGAGATCATGAGTTCTTGTCCCAATCTAGCCATTCCTGATTTTACATTGCCTTACAAATTAGAATGTGATGCTTCTGGCGAGGGCATCAAGGTAGTACTCATGCAAAACAAACACCCAACTGCATTCAAAAGTCGCAAGCTTACCGAAACTGAAAAGCATTACTCTATTTATGATAAGGAAATGTTGGCCATCGTGCATGCTCTAGCCAAATTTAGACAATATTTGGTTTGTGGAAGATTCATTGTAAAAACTGATCACAACAACCTAAGGTTTTTTCTAAACCAAAAGGATTTAAACGACCAACAACAAAAATGGGTCAGCAAGTTGCAAGCTTATGACTTCAACATAGAATATATGAAAGGAATAAACAACATTGTAGCTGATGCTCTTTCCCGCAAACCCTGCTTATCTTCCATAACAAGCATTTATGTTGATTGGAAGAATGCAATTATTATTGAATATGTCAAAGATCCATGGGCAAATGACATCTTCGAAGGAAATCTGCAAAATGAAGAATATAGAGTGGTGGAGGAACTCATCCTATACAAAGATAGGATATATCTAGTACTAGGCTCAAAAATGAAGGAAAAAATTATTTGAGAATACCACGACAACCCCTTGGCAGGACACCAAGGATATTATAAAACCTATAAGCAAGTAAGGGAGAAATATTCTTGGATTGGAAGAATGCAATTATTATTGAATATGTCAAAGATCCATGTGCAAATGACATCCTCGAAGGAAATCTGCAAAATGAAGAATATAGAGTGGTGGAGGAACTCATCCTATACAAAGATAGGATATATCTAGTACCAAGCTCAAAAATGAAGGAAAAAATTATTTGACAATACCATGACAACCCCTTGGTAGGACACCAAGGATATATAAAACCTATAAGCAAGTAAGGGAGAAGTATTCTTGGAAAGGTCTCAAGAAAGATATCTTAAAACATGTTCAAGAATGTATAATGTGCCAAAGAAACAAAGACAAATAGGCCTTTCCCGCAGGCCTACTACAACCACTTTCCATACCAAACCAAAAATGGGAAAGTATTTCCATGGATTTTATAACAGGGCTTCCAAAGGTGCAAGGCAAAGATTGTATATATGTGGTGGTAGATCGTTTGACTAAGTATGCACACTTCATTGCCATATCAATAGACTATAGAGCTCCTTAGGTAGTCGATGTTTCTTCAAAGAGATTTTTAAACTACATGGTTTACCTAGAAACATCGTCAGCGACAGGGACAACAGATCCCTTAGCTTATTTTGGCAAGAACATTTCAGACTAGTAGGGACAAAACTCACTCCAAGTATAAGTTACCATCCACAAATCGATGGGTAGACAAAGATTGCCAACAAATAGCTGGAGGGGTACCTACAAAACTATGTTATTGGACAGCAAAATGCATGGACCAAGTGGTTACACCTTGGGGAATATTGTTATAACACTTCCCATCATATGTCAATAGGAATGAGTCCCTTCAAAGCCTTGTATGGGTATGAGGCAACCTCATTTAGTAATTTAATCCTCACCAGAAGTTGAGTATTAGGAGCTAAAGACGTAGTGCAACAAAATCAACAAAAAATACACTCAAAGATAATTTGCGCCACACACAAAATCAACAAAAAATATATGTTGATCAAAAGAGAATTGAAAGGACATTCAAATTTGGGGACTTAGTTTTCCAGAGACTGCAACCCTATAAGCATTCATCAATCAAAGCAAGTGGGGCCAAGAAGCTCAAACCAAGGTCCTATAGGCCATATAAGGTTTCAAGACGAATCGCTGAGGTTGCCTACAAATTGGAACTACTGGCAAATAGCAGAATCCATAATGTCTTCCATGTGTCTTGCCTCAAGAAGGTACTAGGACAGCATTTTACTCTGTGTGCGGAATTGCCCACGCTTGATGAAGGTAAGTTGATTTGTGAACTCGAAGCCATTCTTGATATGCGTGAAAAGAAGCTAAGAAACAAGACTATTCCTGAGCATCTGGTAATATGGAAGGGTCTACCTATAGAAGATGCCACTTGGGAAGGAGCAGAAATATTTGATCACCCAAATATGAAATTGCTTGAGGACAAGCAATCTAGGAAGGGCAGACTGTCATATCCCCACCCGCATAAGACAAGAGTATCACCACTTTTATTATTTATAATAGACCACAGATAGTAGTTAAAACCTAGATCGCTGCTCAATTAACAAAAGACCAAATAATATTAAACAAAGGCATTAATATGGTCAGTGACTTTAGAAGGCAGCAATTCCCAAATAAAAAATGCAGCACTACATAATGAAGGCCTTAACTAATTAAAACAGCAATTAAAAAGGTCAAACACCAAGGGCAGTGATTAAGGGGTGCATCTTTTGTAAGGGAGGCAATGGTAATTAAGGGTGTGACTATTCACACCACCATGAAAGGTATATATAAAAGGGGCATCATTTGGTGAAGAGATCAATTGGGATGAATTAAGCGGATTGGAAACAAATGAATAAGGGTTGGAAATCATAAGAGATTATTGGATTAAATATATTTGCAAGAATATATTTGGGAAGTAAGTTTAATATATGTGTGTGTGTGTGTGTGTGTGTGATTATTGTATGTTTGAAATTATATATATATATGATCATACAATAATGATGCTTGCAGCAATTATTGATTTTTATAAGTAATTATGATTCTTTCTTTATTATAGATATGAATAATAGATTCTTATAATAATCTATTTTGAATTTAGAGAATTGATTGCAAAACAGGAAGGCCAATCAACCTTTCGAGTTCACAAGAGGTGAAGGCCTGACAGACCTGCCATCAAGTACGCCACCCTCAAGATGGAGTGCTTGTGGGCCGGGAGGCAAATGTGTGCTCCTGGGCTTGGTGGAAGGGAGGTAGTCTTCACACTCTTATCAAGCACGCCACCCCGAGATGGAGTGCTCGTGGCTGGGAGGTGAATAAGTGCTTTTGGGCTTGATCAAGGAGGATGGAGTGCCTCCAAGGTGGACTGAGGGATGTGGTGTCCCACCTTCCATGCTCTCGCAGTACAAGGGCGACCGACCTTGAGACTGCAGTTTGCAACCATTTCGACGAATTCCTAATGAGATTATTATGGGGAATCCACATTGGAATGACTATTGCCTTAATTAGATTTTTATGTGACTAATGTTCATGGATATCATGTTGTTCACTAATGATTAGTAGTTTGTATATTTTCGTGGCTATGATCTAATGTCAATTTCTAGTGACTAATTTTGTGTGCAGGACCTAAACCAGATTTATATTTATAAAGGGCATTTCAATTGGTAAATTTACAATCTTAAATGCTTTAAATTTCTTATTTGGGATTCTAATTGTGATTTTAGGGCAAAATCTAGGAATATCCCAAGTAGGGGACATTACAAAGTCAGAATTTTAAAAAAGTGTACGTCATGGGAAACTTGTCAAAGCAATAGAACAGAGACAGACTCCTGGCCTGCTTCAGCCATTACCCATTCCCAACTAAAATGGTAATCAATTACCATGGAATTTTTATAAGGCATATTGCTAATGAATGGAAAGAGGGAACTTATATAATGATTGATTGGTTGATTAATTATGCCCATTTCAGTTCCATGGGTGATGCAAGCATTGACAAAGCTCTTATAGTTCTCATCTATCTATGCAGGATATTTATAGGTTGCATGGACTTCCAGAAAAAAACATAGTGAGTTCTTGTGATCCAATATTTACAAGTAATTTCCATGAGTTGTTTAAAGACATTGGAACAACCTGAAGTCCAAATTCTGATTACTGCTCTCAAATAGATTGACAATCGAAATTTAGTAAATATTTATAGATGTACTTGAGGGACTATGATGCAGAGCAGTAAGTTTTGTAGCCAAAATGGTTGCATCTGGCTGAGAATTGGTACAATAAAGTGCATCATATAGCTATTGGCATGCTACCATTTAAATCCTTGTATACTTATGAACCAACCCTTGCTGATTAATTGATCCATTGAAGGCATTCACATTCCAGCTGTTAGTGTTTTCCTTGAAGAAAATCTTTGAAACAATTACCAAAGAGCCTCAAAGTGACCAAGGATCAGAACAACATTGAAGTGAGAGAACTTGAGGTAGGTGATTAAGTTTTCTTGAAGTTACAATCCTATAAGTAAAATTTCCTCATGGAAAAAGGGACATGCAAGCTTGGGCCTTGCCACAAGGTAGTTGTGCAAGTTTAGAAGATTGCACACACTATACACAGCGGACACAAGGGCATAACACCTTTTATGTCTCATGCTCAAAAAAGGCAGTTGGGGGTAATGTCAAAGGATCAGATGCCTCATCAACTCTAGATGAGGAATGTTATTCTGATTCCATGGTGCTTTTTTGCAACTAGGGAGAAGAAGCTGAGGACTAAATTATTGTAAGATTACCTCTTTCAGTGGGAATATCTGAATTTTGAGGATACCAAAATGGAGGGACCTGAGATACTTCAACACCCAACTTTTCAATCGCTTTGGATCAAGCAATTTGAAGAAGGTAAGCTGTTATAATGAACGAGAGAAGAAAGAATAAAACAGAAAGCAAAGAATGTTTTAAAAAAGTATGAAGGGAAAATACACTCAAGTGAGCAGCTTTTTTTTGGCTGGTGAAAAATGGATCAGGTTTCTCTAGGGCTGTTGGTGGCCAAATTTAGAGCTCCACACTGCACTTGGAATTGGCCTAAGTTGGCCTCCAATCATGATTTTTTTTTTTTCCTTAACTTTGTAAGTTGTTTGAGTGGTGCTATTCGAGTATAGTGTAGTTGTAATAGGGTGCTATCATTTATTTCTGGTACGTCCACTTGCTGTGCATGCTGTAATATGTTTTAGAGAGTTGCAATTTCAATCAAAAGTAAAGGGAGGAAAAAATATTCTGATTTTTTCTTTCAGATTTCTGTTGTAAATTTGTGATTTATTTCTGTGTTTTGCCTTCTGCAGATACAGTTCACAAGAGTCCTGCATGCCTACTTCCCTTCAATTTTTATAATTGTAATGTAAAAAATGTCCTTAATACTTACCTTAATATATATAAAAAAAAATCATTGCTTTACATTTATACCTGAGAATTAGCAGTTGGCAGTGCTCTTTTACAACGGCACTGCATGTATAAGGGCTTCTATCTTTGTTCCTTTGTCTTCAATCTGATTACATAGTAGTTCTGGTTTCTGGGATGCCTTTCCTGCCAACTTTGTTACTCTTTTTGTTAATTGTTTTTCCTTCTGTTTCATCTTTTTTACCATAAAGACAAGAATTACTTCTGATACTTACAGCATGTACATTCCTCATGGTTACAAGTGTTTATACCTTGTCTATGGGGTTTGGAGGATTCCTCCTCTTGCTCTGATGGTCTGTCTTCAGTCAATTTGGATTTTCAGGATTTTTTTGAACTTTTGTTGCAGGAGTCTTTTTAAGATTGGTAGACTCCATATGTA
>VDFB02194582.1:0-15259 GCA_007258455.2 Sequoia sempervirens | reverse complement strand
ACGTGGGGCTTCTTAAGATAAATTACTTAGGTATTGGCTTTTTATAATTGTCCCTGCTCTAGATTTATAGCATGTGGGTATTTTAAGGATGGATTACTTGGGTATTGGCCTGCCCCCGAACTAGATTGATATTATGATATGATCTCAACTGAACTACGTGGATGGTGTATATTATGTTGGATTCTAGGGATTGCTTTATCATGTAAATGAGTGCATTTATTTGAGAGCAGGGAAACAAAAATACCTGGTAAATGAAAGATTATATAGTGTTCTGGTCTGCACATCAGAAGAGGAATGTGAGAATTATATAGTGTTCCGGTCTGCACATCAGAAGAGAAATGTGAGAATTCTGTAACTTTGAAACTATTCAACCATTAAAATAAGAACATGGGTTGGCTTAAAAAGAGTTGATCAATCACAATTTATTACTTCAGTAATGCAGGTTAATCTGTTTTTATGTACACGAATTTATTAATATTGTAGTTGATCTCAGATGAAACTTTCTCCTACACATTTATATTAATCAATGCCGTTGCATCATTTAAACGTAAATAATATAGATTATTTTAAAATAAACTTACATTTTATAATAGTAACCTTAGTGGTTAAGTGTTAAATTTTAATTAATTAATTGGCACTAAAGGTTCTATAATGTAGATGCCAAAGACACCCATGGTGGTTACCTTGAAAGCATTGGAGGCGTATAACAAAGTAAGGTAGGACTTAGTGGACTGTAAGGAAAAGTTTCACAAGTCTCAAGCCTCAAGAGTAAATGGGCAGAGGAAGAAATGAGGTAAGACATTCTTGTCAAAGAAGTTGGAAGTAAGTTAATCATTGCAAAACACAATCTATACGAATATATAAATATTAATAATATTATATTTATTTGTCGCACGTAGCGGAGTTGGCTTGGGCTGTGGTTTGCTCCCATTGGTCTCGGGTTCGACTCTGCTCCTGGGTTTACCCGGTTGGGACTGGCTTGCCGGGCTGTTGGGTCCCCCGCAGGGGACTTCTTCAGCTCTTGGTACCCAAGATACGGGGCTGGGTCGCTGGTCGCTGATAATTGCTGCTAACAAAAAAAATTAATAATATTATATTTATTTTGATATTTTGTGCAACAATGAATTAATATACATCAGTACTCGGCATTATAATTTTCTAACGAGGTATTTAGAGCAAATGCAAAAAGAAGTTTATTATGAGCAAGTCGAATAGAATGGAAGGGCAAATTGACAGTTGCAACACAAGAAAGATTGTGAACAATTTGAATGGTACATAAAAAAAAACCATGTTTGTTAGAGCAGAAACCAAGTTTTGCCAATTTCTATGTGAAGAGAGAATTGCTGGTAATTAGAGTAATTTGATTTGTCGAAACAAAGTTCAATTTTTTAAACTTTGAATTAAAAAGACAAATGTTAAAAAGTGAAAGTGATTGTTTTTTTTTTTTTTTAAATTTTTGGTAATATAAGGAAGATCAACTTGGAAGTTTGATGTTGAGACAAAAATATTTTCTTAATCTATGAGAATACTTTCCTATAAATAGAAGTGTGGAATTGGTAACAATTAAGAGGATTTAAGATTAAAAAGAATATTTCAATGGTAAGATGAAGATGAATTGAAAAATAGGAAAGAAAAGATTGGAAAACAACATTTATTTATTTATTTATAAGGGTAGTAGGAGAGACAAAAAAATTTACATAAATTGTACAATTTTATATTGACTAAGCTTGTTTTTGAATAGTATCATTGGTTGTTTAATGCATATTTGCATCATATCAATCTTACAAAATCTTCAAAGATTGGTTTCAGGTTGTCCAGTGCATATTTGCATCATATCAATCTTCTAAAATCTTTAGAGATTGGGTTCAAGATGTTTGATGCATATTTGCATCATATTGATGTTATAAAATTTTCACGAATTGGTTTCAGATCATATTGATCTTACAAAATCTTTGAAGATTGGTCTCAAGGTGTTTGATGCATATTTGCATCATAGCGATTTTATAAAATCTTCGAAGATTGGTTTTAGGTTTGATGCATATTTGCATCATATCGATCTCATAAAATCTTGGAAGATTGGTTTCAGGTTGTTTGATTACATATTTGCATTATATCGATCTTATAAATTTTTTGAAGATTGGTTTTAGGTTGTTTGATGCATATTTGCATCATATCAATCTTATATAAACTTCAAAGCAAATATGGGATGGTCTTAATTTTTTATTGGGCACACAATTTTCAAGTGTTAAGATATCAATTAAAGATTAGAAAACAACATTTATTTATATTGAATCAAAGCAATTACAAGAATGAAAGCTACCAATAGAGTAGTAGGAGAGACAAAATTACATAAATTGTACAATTTTATATTGACTAAGCTTGTTATTGAATAGTATCATTGGTTGCTTGATGCATATCAATCTTACAAAATCTTCAAAGATTGGTTTTAGGTTATCTAGTGCATATTTGCATCATATTGATCTTATAAAATCTTCAAAGATTGGTTTATGGTTGTTTGATGCATATTTGCATCATATAGATCTTATAAAATCTTCGAAGATTGGTTTTAGGTTGTTTGATGCATATTTGCATCATATTGATCTTACAAAATCTTCGAAGATTGGTTTTAGGTTGTTTGATGCATATTTGCATCATATCGATCTTATAAAAAATTCAAAGCAAATATGGGATGGTCTTAATTTTTTATTGGGCACATTAAGACATCAACTGTTGTTAGACAAAATTATGCTACGGTACTGGTACAAAGAGGAGAGAGTTATGAGGAATCAAATTCTATAAATAATGGCAACTGTATAAAGAAATACTTGCTTCTGTGATCGTTAGAAGTTGCAGTTATTTTCTTGTATGAAAAGCAAACGCCCTAAATAATGAAAGTAAATTGCTTCATTTGGTTAGATAGTTGAATATACTAGAGGACCATTTTCTGTATGGTAAATTTGTGAATGACTAGAGAATTAGAATTTTTGGGCTAGACAAAGAAAGGGAAAATTGTTTCAATTTCTCAAATCAAGAATCATCGAGTTAAACACTAATTTAATAGTTTCTAAAGATACTTGGTTGAGAATTTCTACATTCTACCTTTTTTATTGGGGGTGTTAGATACCCATTTCACAACAATTAACCTGCTCTAAACTTCTAACATGAGTAATAATTAACAATTAACTTGCTCTAAACTTGTGAATGATTAGAGAATTAGAATTGAAAGTGTGGTAAAATGCGCCACATGTGGAAACACAAGATTGAAAGTATTGGCATATACGTGTACTGAGAATCTCTGAGTTGGATGGAAATCTGGTCTTCCAACTTATCATCTTATGATATAAATACACCTCCATAGTACCATCAATGAGGACTTTTGGATGGTAACTCCCTGCCACAACAAAGCTTACGAGGGGTAAGGATTCTTGGAAGATATTTATTTCAAGATCATCTTTGTAAT
Organism: Sequoia sempervirens; assembly: GCA_007258455.2. Taxonomy (NCBI): domain Eukaryota; kingdom Viridiplantae; phylum Streptophyta; class Pinopsida; order Cupressales; family Cupressaceae; genus Sequoia; species Sequoia sempervirens. Next base: position 11,799 of record VDFB02194582.1, on the reverse strand, counting down.
GTATGAAATGTTCATGATAATCTGGTTGCTTACATACTGTGTTGATGATATTTATTTGCTATGAATCAATCTTAAAGCATATTCTTCAAAAAAAATTTAGGGTCGTTATTTACTTTGTTTCCAATTCAGTGCACTTGGTTCAAATATGACTGGACCATCGATTGGTTTTAGTTGTCCATGGATATAAAATCAAATTGTCTTTGCATGTAGAATTAGAGGTAATCTATCTAGAATTTCTAATGGCTTACAAAAAAATCTTGAAGGATCGTTAATTTGTTTTAAATCCTTCTGCATGCAACAAGATTGTTAAGACTTGATATTTCCTGTTTTTTTTTCTCTATATCACACTGAAAAGTCAGACTATTTGCTGGAATGTTTGTTCATAGGAAAACTCTTGAGGAAACACGATTGACAATGCAAAAGAAGTACAGTCATGACCTCGTCAATTTGATAGTCCACATAATTTTATGCTGTTCCTAAAGCTTTGCATTTTGTTCACATTCTTAATTGTAAATGCTCATATGTGAAATTGAACTAGCTTAATCTTCTCTATTTCTAAAATTGAACATCATTTTAAACTGATTGAATTTGACTAAGGTTCATGTAACGAACTGAAATTTCATGGAACTGGCTATGGTATCTATGTCACAGGCATAAAACAAAACTTCCTGCTTCCTTGCATTTCTTGGTCCATTGATTTCTACCTGTAAAATTTTATATATATTTATAAAAAAATACTCTACGATAGAGAACACCAGCATAAAACATTTTTTCCCTCCAATTTCTATTTCCTTTGCTCTTTTCAAATTAGAACAAATTGTAAATCTTGGAGTTCACCCAAATGCCATTGACATTGGATAGCTTTTTGACAAAGAATAGCAAGAATTTTAGCTGGCCATAAATGCTTTGGTAAAAGAATCAATTGAGCTAATAGTGTCACATAGAAAGCAGAGTGGAAATGGACTATGCCTGTCACCAAAGGCTAAATATATTTAAGATAAACAGTAAGAACTCTTGCTGTATGGGTTGTCAATGAGTTCATGTTTTGATACTTTATAATTGAAGCACAAGGCAAAGTAGATGTATGGTACCAATTAGCTGTAGCTGAGTAAGAAGTTTCTTCCATGTATGTTTCTCTGAGTCACTAGTTATGTTGGTGGGCAATAATTCTGCAAGGGAGAAGAGTTAGATTTTCTTTGAAGATTGAGCGTATTTCTAGAGTGTAACATCACTCTGGCTCCTTGTATGATTCTTAAGTGCATATTTTCTTGACAAGTGAGTAGTTGAAGCCTTTTATCATAGGGCAAGAGGAAATAAAAACACTATGAAAGAATGTATTTTGGCATTCAATGCTTCCAAATTATGCCCCAAAGTGCTACCGAGGTCTCTATTGCCCTTGAAGTTAAATGGTTATATAAATGGGATACTATTGTAGACTGTATTGGACTAGAGCACTAAAGGAGCACTCCAATATGTAATATATTATTCTTGTTGGTAGCCTTAATAAAATAAGGTGAGTTGATTTTTTATGAAGTTTGTAGAGAATAGTTGTAATGTTCTTGTCGTCATCTGATTGATTCTTTAACACACTGAGTGTTAGGCTTGTTTCTATTTACTATGTGTTTCTCCTTAGCTTGCCTTATAGAACATTTCTATCCTTCAAGAGTAAACAAGCAAGTTACAAATTTGAAGAGTAGACTTAATATTAACTACTAAAGCCTTAGCAAGTGTTGAATTGATTGTTGTTCTCTAGAGGAAAAGAAGTGAAACTTCAATATGTTCTTTATTGAATATGCACCATTGTCTTTATTTGTATACTTTTTGAGTAGTGGAGGAATGTTCTCTTATTCAGTTTTCCCTGTTTATTATGTTTGTAGAATCTAGATACCAAAGTGAAGATAGCTCAGACAACGGTGAAGAGGTAAATGCCACAGAAGGTGTGTGCTATGTTTTGCCATCATCTTAGAGAGCACTTTTATGCCTTTCTAATAGCAGTTTTGCTATTGTTGCTCTCTTTTTAATATTCTTATATTATTTGCAGTTTGTATGGTTGCTTGTACCTACAACTATGAACTGTCGTTGCTACCTGATTGTTTTCATTGGAAAAAGGATTCCTTTATCATCTCATTACAAAAATTACATAGAATCATTAAAGAACTGCCTTAATCATAAGAAGAACTTAAATCAAAATAAATAAATTTATTACTATCTTGAATCTTTCAAGGGACTCTAATGTTAGTTTATTACTAAAGTATTCGTTTTGATCTTCAGTTTATAGATACTACAATACATTTTGCTGCATGGTCCCTCTTTCTTACCATCATGATTGGAATAGAGTTCAATTTCTATTACAATGCCCCCTTAATCTACCAATAAGGGTCATTTCCTTAAGTGGGCAGAGTCTAATTTCCATTTCAACCATGGAAACCATCCAAGTTTAAAACAATTTGTTGACTTGTAAATGCACATAAAATTACCAAAATATGCCTATGCAGGGGGAAATACAGCCAGAGAGATAGATTTTTTTTTTCCATTATTACAATATGAATCCATGATTGACATTATAGATGACACTAGAAATAAGTGTTACCAAAATAACTTATTGAAATCATCATAGTTTTGCCATGCTGAATGTGACACTTTCCCATTATCATTGCTTCGAGGCTCTTGTGTAAAAGAAAGTGAAACTATAAATAGACAATGACTTTTCTTTACATCCATTTGCAATGATTTAGCTTTAGGTTATTAGCAGTTTAGAATTTAACACCACTAGCTATCTCTTGCTTTAAAATTTCCCATATTAATTAATCAATCAAAATAAATAACAACATTCTCATTCCTTTACATGTAACTCATGAGATGGAAAGAAAAAATAAGGTAATTTTGGAGAAAGGAAAAATAGAAGAAAAAAATAGAGTTAAGACTCCATAGACAGTGTCTAGAAGTTGTTAATGATTGTTCATCAAGTGGAATTGTATGCATAGATCATAAGCACAAAATTATACTCGTATTAGCAAAACAGAGGAATCAAGATTAGTTTGGAAATCCAATTCAAAGAAGATAAATAAGTATATTGATGTACTTTTTGTTTATTGTGAATAGATTGAAGCAGCAGCTCTAGGGAGATTGGTTTTGGTTTCTCTCACTTTTAAGTGATTTCCGCTTTCATCATGACACAATTTGTGCAAAATCTCGAGGGAAGTCACTTGCAATGCTAAACTCCGACAGTGTTTCTATTTATAATGCCCGTCTCTGCTCTTTCTTACATATCCAATTTTTGATGGAATGGGAAAATTTTGGTTTTTTCTCTTTTCCTTGTTCTTAACGCTATTTTTATGATAGTTTTCTGACATTATTATTTACTGTTTAATGTATAGTAGCTGCAGCTAAAGTTGTATATGCAATGGTTGCTAGAGCTATTTTCAGAGTGGCTCACAACTTTCCGCAACCATGGCTAACACACAAATCTCAAAAGCCACACTAAAGAAGTTAATGGAGAGATTATGTACACATACCTGATGCTCACAACTGTATAGTTCAGTTACCATTTATTGTTGTTTTAAGAGAATTTATACACTCTGAATTGCTTGACATTGCATTTTAATAACACTCATTTAATTTAAGTTATTTTTTATTGCTACTTTAATAACACTCATTTAATCTAAATTACTTTTTATTCCTATTTTAATAGCACTCAAATCAATATAATTACTGTTTATTATTATTTTAATAACACTCAAATAATCTCAGTTACTTTATATTGTTGTTTTAATAGCATCCATATCATCTAAAATTTTGTTTCCTGTTACTTGATAGCACTCATAATCTAAATTGTTGTTTATGGTTGTTTTAATATCATTATATTATCTAAATTACTCTTTATTGCCATTTTAAGGGCACCTTTATAATCTAAATGCATGCTTTGATTCTTCCATATAGTCATTTTTACCTTTCATTACATTGAAGAAACAAAAAGTTTACAGACACCAGTATTTGTTATTCACATTCAATACTATAGAGTTGTTAGGCTTTCTCTCTGACTTCCCATGTACAATATAGTGAGTTTCCAGAAATGGGTATCCCCGGTAATGAGTATGGCACGACAGATGATAGCTATACTGACCATCTGCATCTTAAGCGGTAAATGCAATGGTTGCCAAAGCTATTTTCATCTTCATATGTTCAACTTAATACATTGTCAATTACACTAAATATTTCCTCATAAATTTCTACTTGTTCTCAACTCACACGACTTCAACTTTACAGCTGTAAATAAGTTTTCCCTCTTTCTAATTATCAAAATTAACACAAAATTCACTATATTGTCTTCGGCGTACCCATTGCACCCCAAAGGTGTGATTGCTAGTTGAATAGTATCATTGGTTGCTTGATGCATTCAATCTTACAAAATCTTCAAAGATTGGTTTTAGGTTGTCTAGTGCATATTTGCATCATATTGATCTTATAAAATCTTTGAAGATTGGTTTCAGGTTGTCTAATGCATATTTACATCATACCGATCTTATAAAATCTTCGAAGATTGGTTTCAAGTTGTCTGATGCATATTTGCTTCATATCGATCTTATAAAATCTTCGAAGATTGGTTTCAGGTTGTTTGATGCATATTTGCATCATATCGATCTTATAAAAACTTCAAAGCAAATATGGGATGGTCTTAATTTATTATTGGGCACATTAAGACATCAATCAAAGAATTTATTTTGACCTCTAAATGAAAGAAGGTGAAATTATTGTTCAACATATTAGTACATTTTGTTCTCTTTTTAATCAATTAGGTATTATTTTTTTGTTTGATCTATAAAAAAGGTTGTAAGGTGCCAACCCCAAATTTACAATCAATAGTGCCAAGCCTTTGCCAAAAATTGACAAACACAAAATTACAAAATGCCCTTATGCCCGCGATGCTCTTCGATGCTTCCCCAACGCTGGTGTTCAGTCTTCCATGCCCCCTCCTTCGATTCTTCGCGTTCCATGTTTACTGCCGCGAGTGCCAGTATTAGCTCCTGTTCAGTTGCTCTGTGCGCAGCCGTCATCTCCTTCAACGCCTCCACACACCCCATCACCTCAGCCATTTTGATAGACTCGTCCTCATCACCGCTCCAAATTAAGCAGGGAACCCATGGTCCGTTGTAGTGAAGGGCCAGTTTTGTCCAAATCTCGCCCACTGTTCGAAGCCTCCACCCAACAACCACCATCTGCAGATAGTGCTTCATCCCTTCACGCCATCATGCTTTGACCATGCGGTGCATGAGCCACTTGATAGACTCCTTACTCTCCCTAACTTGCAACATCCAAGCCATGAAGACAAAGGCTAGGTCAGAGTTTACTCTGTAGCGGTAGACTTAAATGAGGAACTTCAGCTCGAGAATTTGTTACACCACTTCCAGCATCTCCATGTCATCCACATTAAACACTTTTTGCAGCCTCTTATCAGTGACAATCCCCTTAAATGCCATTTGCTTGTCTTTTGCTCCCAGGCAGATTGTTGCCTCCTTCGCTCTGCTCAAACCAGATTGGGATAAAATGGAGGTGATGGAATTTTAAATGAAAACCGCCACCATTCCGCAGATTGTTGCCTCCTTCGCTCTGCTCAAACCAGATTGGGATAAAATGGAGGTGATGGAATTTTAAATGAAAACCGCCACCATTCCGAACCACCCTTGGACGCCTCGCTGAGCCTCATTTACTGCGCTCGGCCAATGGCGTCCCCGATAGTTCTTCGCACTGTAGAGAAAATAGGAGAAGATTAGGCACACAAATAATATTATATTTTCTTTCACCCATTTGTTCATTCATACATTACATATAGGCCTTTTTAGATCCTATATTATGGGGAACAACTCTCTTTAAGTATAGGAGTTGTTTAAACAACTCAAAAAAACACACAAACAATACTAACAATTTCAGGAATGATATAATATTTCCAACACATTACAAATACATGAGTTGTCACTTTACCTCACACATTCTAACCTAGGTAAACACTAATTCCTTACACCCCCCTTAGTGTGAACATGGGGAGAAAGAACATCACACAAGTTGGAAATAGAATCGTATGCCTATGCATACTGCGATCAGTAAAATATGATATAATAGCTCCACCAAATATCCTAACTCACCCAAAACACACTAAATTTATCATAATATGTATGAAAATGATTTGAGACTAATATTTCAAATAATGAATCACACCAGCAACACACATTAATCTGTAATTTGTTGATGAAGATTGTGTATACTCTCATCAAATCCCTCTTACAATGGACCTATATATAACATTGATAAAGTGTCAAAATAATTACTTGAACAATTATTCAAACATAAACATTTTTTTTATGATTGTCTTGTAAATAAAATAATTTCGATTACTCGAAATAATTACAAGAGTAAAGTTGTTCAACTACTATGTATATATTAAAATTGGTTATTCTAATAATATTATTGAAACTACTTGAAATAATTAATTCCATACAAATAATAAGCATAAAACATAACAAGAAAATAATGACTCGTTAATTTTTTACAGATTTAAAAATAAAATCAAATTATCACGATTTTTGTATGGCACAAATTTAAAATTATTGTATACCTTCTACATATCCTCACAATGTTCCTTCCATAACAATAGCCTCTACAACTATCAAATGTCAAACCTTTTGGTACATTAACAATACATGCTCATAGAGTCTTATTGGATCATATGATGTTTATTGGTCCTCTAGTATCATATTTAAATTATAAATAAATTATTGCAATTTACACCATGATTGTAAAACACAAAATTATTTATTACGTTGTTTTTTCTAAATAGTTTTTACTCTCTCTTTTTTTTTTTTTGATAAAAGGCACTTAGGCTTATTCGCTTGTTAATAGGCTCGATTTCAATTGATGCCATCGAAGGATTGTGACTAAAAACCCTATGAGAGAGTCTTTGCAACCGAAGAGCAGCTATTAAAACCTTGCGATACCCTAGGAATCACAGAGCTATTTCCACTTCTGAATGCAAGTGTTGAGAATGTGAGGTGACTTGTATTTCATTGATAAAATAGTATTTCTATCAACTACCTAAACTATCACAAGCAACCTTCATATGGGAAAGTAACTCCTAGATATCAAACCTAATATTAATAGCAACAATACTTATTAACTAACATGAATTTATGTAGAAACTATAGTAATCTAAACTATGTATGTAATATAATAATCCCAATATCTCTATGTATGTATCTAAACTATAGTAATCTAAACTATACAAATATCCCATTCCACTCCACTAGGGGCTCATTCTTAGAATGTATCATTTCCATCTCTCTATGTCCTCCCAAGCCCATTAGAGCATGCTTGGTTGAAGAACCTTTTATTGTTCCTTCTCCTCCTAGAAGCCCCCCAAACCCTTGTAATGAAGAAATTGTCAAGCTTCCTTCAAAAGGAAAGCCGATTTCACCTATTAAGCAAGCCAATCCTAGACCAAAATCAAAGTCCCCAAATCTACAACCCAAGCCTTCAAAACCCCAAAAAAATCTGAGCCAAAAAACAATTGTTGATGGGTTGTATGAGCTTAAACACACACCCCAAAATTCATGGAAAAATGCTTAACACAAATTTGAAAGACTCACCTTGGAACAAAAAGAAGAAGAAACCCACAACTAACTTCTTCATGGAAGAGGCTACTTCCGATGAGGATGAGATTGAAGATAAAAATAAGAATATGGACAAAGAAGAGAGTAAAAAAGAACCTGGCTCAACTATTGATGTAAACTACACTAACCCTATTTTTTAGAGATCTCATAGATTGGATGGTAAACAAGCCCCTAACATAACTATGGATGAGATATCCAGTGATGAGTTTGAACATTTTATGGGGGGAAGATAATAGCAACAAATATGATGACATCGAGGAAGCTGAGGAGGATGTTGATGGCCCAAGCTTGTTTCTAGAGTTTAATGCAATGCTTCAAGATCTGGAGTATTCCACCCCTACTAAAGATCATAATGAAGAAAAATGCCCCAATTGTGAGAATATTTTGGGCATGATTTCATGGCTCTATTGATTAGGGTGGAAAAAATGGAGAGGAAACTTAATGATCTCTACTGATTTACCCTAAAATTCATTCATCACTCTATTGTCACTCTTGGTTCCATCCTATAGGAGGAGATAAAAAGTAGGAGAAGACTACCAAACCCAGTACTAGCTACCGAAAGCAGAATGTTTGTAAGTTCCTTATGGAGGATTGGGAAAATCTTCCTAAGTAGGATGTTCTTCTTTGTTGTTTGCTTTCATTTTCAAAAATTTACTCTGTTGAGACATTGCTATTAATTTTATGTCACTAACCTATTATGGCCTTTGAACCTATTTTCCTTTTCTTCCCTTGGGGCCTTTTATGTATGCGTACATGCCTTGTAAATGCTTCTTATTTTATCAAAAACAATGAAATGTAGAACCTTTCCATTCACCCACATATGGGAATGAAATAAAATTCCCTCATCTTCATGGATCGATATTTTAGCAATAGCAACTATGCCATAAGGTTCAACCTCAATGATATACTCACCATCCTTTTGCTCAAAAGGGTATGTAAGCAAAAAATTAGGTTCATTCTCCACTTCATGTGTTTCCACCATCATAGTCTTAGCAACTCAATAATATTTCATGTTATGCTAAGGGCTCTTATGAATTTCACACCACATACCTATGTCTTTCTATGTATTTTTGTCACCCTTCTTCACTATTGGTGATTGTGAGGATAATTCCCTTGGTTATATGTTTTCTTGTAAACTTCCTACTACCTCCACCCTTTGAATTTTTGTTTTCCACATAATCTTTTTTCTCTTTTTGTTTGAACGTCTCTTCAATTTTTGTTGCATATTTGAAGGTAGTCTCTACTATCTCAATATTCAAAAAACCCATCATAGTTTGAATGTATTAGTGAATCCCACGACAATACTTCAAAACTTGATGTTTCTCGATATCTTGTATGTGAAGCTTTGTTGATAATGCATATAAAATATTGGTGTAGTCTTAAATAAATTGATCCTTTTTCTATTGAAGCAAATGCTACTATGTGTGTGTGTGTGTGTGTGTTCATATGTATCTTTAGGAAAATATTCTTCCTTGATGTATTCCACAAATTATCCCCATGTGGGGCTATCATCCAACTTTGCATTGAATTCTTGATCGTTAGGGACTTCTCTAGATGAAAACTTAGTCCCCCTCAATTGTTTCACATGACATTTAGCTTTGAGGAGAGAATATTATTTTCTCAATATTGGATAAGTGATTCACATAAAATAGTTTTCTAATTTTGATAACTAGTCACCAATGACATCTATGTCAAATTTTCCTTCAAAATTTGGAATATCAAAAGTCACTTGGACCTTGAAAGGGATGTGAGCATCAAATGGTATTTCTACTATGTTTGGTTGTGGATTACCTCAATTTTATCAAAGTAATTGAGAAAATTGACTCATCATATCCTCATGTTGTTTTCTCAAAGCATCTTCAACCATCATGTTGAAGGGATTTGATAAATCATTTTGTTCTTCAACGGTCTACAATTGTGTGCATCTCAAAGGGAGATAATATGATGGATCTTGTCTCTCCAATCCCAACATTTGATATCTTGTCCATGTGCAATGTTATATACAAGAGCGAACAAGCTCTAATACCATTGATTTGATTTTAGTTAGGAAATTTAGGGGACAATACCTGTTGAGGATTTGATGGTAATATAAAAATAGATAAACAAAATTTGGCTAACTTGTAGTAAGAGATGTATGCCTATGAAAAACTATCTTTATTAGCTTTGAATTGTGTCATTTATACATTTGCAAGAAACTGAAAGATCACCACATCCACATCCCTCTTGGAAGTTGATTAGCATTAAAAATTACAAGGAAAATATTAAATTTGAGTACCCGAACTTGGTAGGGTCATAACTCCTAGTCTATTAGGCAAAAAATGGACTTCTTGGAAACTTTGGGAAGATCCCCAAGAGAAATTATTTGAGCTGCTTGGAAGGTAGCTTATAGAAACCCTTCCTAATAATTTGGTGACGACCTCAAGGCCAATTCCACATCGAATGCCTCCAAACATGCACACTATGAAAACATAAACAATACCAAAAAAAATGATTTTTAATATTTTTCGTAGTTGACTATACATATGCCACCTAAGTGCTCTTGAATTGATAAGGGATCATATATATATTTGGTTACGAGAAAATCATCCGAGAAGTCTTGTTTTGTACAAGGATGAATCGATTAAGAACATCTATCACAATCAAACAAAGAGACAAATGACATTATTTTATCATTTAAAATCCAAAACATTTATTTCAAATAGTTAAATCCCCAACTCTTTATTGGAAGATATTTAGTAATTATTTCTTAAATTACTTATTTAAGAATTTATATAAAGATTGCAATCCATTTATTTATAAAATATATAAATATATCTAACGTCAAAATCAAAATTCATCACATAAAAAGTTAAGAACAATCTAGAAACTATTAAGCAATTGTATTTTTATAATGGTGATCTAGATTCGACATTTCAAAATCAAAATATATGTTGTAGTAGTATTCTCATAATTAAAATAATATGTTATAACATTAATTGATTTTAAATTAATTTCATTAGACTTACAAATCTTTTAATTAAATATATTACATTTTCAAATAGATAATTACATTAAATGAAAACCCCAAAACTAAACTCTCACTAATTATAATAAAAATCATCACATAAATTTTGTTAAATTGATAAAAAAAAAATTAAAAAGTTATATAGTTTGGCTTACTATGAACTCCATCCCACTAGAATTTTCACTTTCCCTAAATTTGACATACTTTTAGAAGGTTTAAGTCAAACATGTTTTTCCCTTCCATTCTTATCCTACTTTTGCTAGATAGTTGTTTTCCATGTCTTTTAAATGAGAGTTTGGAAGCACTTGACTTTAGGCAAAAAGATTATTATGATTGAATCTCCATCTACCCCACTTATTCTATAAACTATATTTTGTTTCACCCTTTTACCTTTTTTAAAAAGGTTATGGAACACTTTTATAAACTTCACACCGAACACTCTAGAAAGGTTGTAGAAAATGATAACAAACTTTGTTGTGCATTTCCACTAAGGCAAGCTAAGCTTATTTTAATACGCATGCTTGAAGAATATAGTGGCCTACATGTGCTCATGTTGTACTATTTCCTAAAGTAATGAGAATTTTTTTTGGCTTCATGTGACTATCTTTTCTAGTCTTCAACAATAAATGTGGACATAATGTAAGCATTGCAAACATTCATAGAAATCTCTTTTGGAGAGGCATATTTATACATTTATATTACTCATTTTAGGATTGACTTCTAAGGTGGTGTCATTATTAACATGTGCAATGTCTCTTGAAGTGGGGAACTTTGCAACGATATTAGGTCTTTGAAGGTGACTTGTGTACTTGAGATGAATCAATTTTTTAGATGGAGACTTTTAACATGGGGACAAACTATAGTACACCAACGATATATAGTGCACATGATTTGTACATCAAGTATTTATACTTTGTCATGACTAACTTTTCTTTTTCAATTAAATGAAAGAAAAACTTTTTAATAATGTTTAGGAGATTAAAATCTATATGGGTAGTGGAATTGACTTGAGTCTTCGGTATGCTCTCAAAGATTTTGGGTTCAACTCTGAGGCCCAGGCTTATCCGATGCATGTTACATGAATTGTCTTGCATGTTAGACATATATTTTTCGTGCAATTTACTTTGTTCACAT
>VDFB02194580.1:0-25852 GCA_007258455.2 Sequoia sempervirens | reverse complement strand
ATTAATTAAATACTTATCTTAAATTCATCTACTTAGTAAATAAATAGAAATATTTATTTACATTAAGTTCATTATTAATTCCTCTATTTCTCTCCTAATTAAATAAACAAAATTAAAAACTTTGTTTTTACTTAATTATTATCATTTTCATCATATTATTCCTCTCTTAATTAAATAACAAAATTAAAAACTTTGTTTTATTTAATTATTATCATTATTACTTCTTTTATATTTCTATCATAAATTAAATACACAATTTGAATAAATTGTGTTATTTAAGTCACATTTCTTCTTAATTAAATAAAGATCTCTAAAATCTTTTATTTAATTATCATTCTTCTTTTAATTTAATAAACAAACCCTATAGTTTGATTTATTAAATTATTTATTCCTCTTTTGCTAAATTTAAATAAATAAAAATATTTAAATTTATGCATAAATTTTACCACTATTCACTCACCAATAAAATTAATTTCTCAAAATTCAAATTAATGGCACTGCCATTCACGGGAAAAGCTTCAGGGACAAACCTGCAGGAAATTCTCTCAACAACCTTCCACCCACCTTCCCTCTTATCTTGCCTGGTGTTTTCATGGGGAGAAACCATTCTCCATGATCAGCTCCTTCTTCTCATCCCATGCCTTTGGATTCTTCAGATAAAATCACAGCCCCTCATCCCGTGTTCCTGTACAATTGTGTTGCCGTGAAAGCTATAAATATAGCTCTTGGGCTACAAGAAATGGATCCCAACTTAAGCAATCTTACTCTGCAGGTTTCCAAAGCATTCAAGCATCCAAGCAATCAAGCATTCAAGCATCCATCCATCATCCATCAAGCAGCAATCAAGCATCCAGCATTTGCAGTCATGGTTGCCATTACAATAGAATTTGCATATTTAATCATATTAGAATAGATTAGTTCATTTCTCATTCTCTAAGTGTCATTTCAATAGTTTAATTAGCTTAAAAATCTGAGAGCTAAGTAGATTAGAGAAATCTTTAGAGTTAGAGAGCAATAGGATAGATTTCTGTAGATTTGTAGTTTAAATTCATTTAAATTTCCTAATCTTAGATGCAATATCTTATTTAGAAGCATAGATGCATTGTTTAGATTGTTTTCCCCATTCTACCGCTTACAGAATGGCGCCCACTGTGGGGCATAACCCCATATTTTGCTAAATTTTTGAAAATTGTGTCCTACATGTATCGGCGTGAAAGTTTTCACCGAATCGTGAGTTTTTGCAGCGCGCCGAGTTATTGTTTCAGCGCGCCGGGTTATTGTTACAGCGCGCCGGGTCACTGTTCCAGTGCGCCACGTCACTGTTCTAGTGCGCTGGGTGTCTACTTGAGCACGCCAAGTCACTGTTTTAGCGCGCCACTTTATCATCTTCAAAATCATTTCTTTTATCTGGATCCGACGCGTCCGCAGCCAGATTCTGTTTCTGTCTATTTTCTTGGTTAAAATTTATCAATCCTAGGATAGAAATAGATAAAATTTATCAATCCTAGGATAGAAATGGATAAAAATTTATCAATCCTAGGATAGAAATGGATAAAAATTGATCAATCCTAGGATAGAAACGTCATATTTATTTTGTGGTTTAAAATTGAACATCATGCTTACTATGGAGCAATATCTCCATATAGAGTAAATCATTTGTCTTTTTGGGTTTTAAAAAAGAACAACATCTTTGCTGTGATTGGGTGATAGGTTTATGCTCTCCCCTTAACTGGGTGCATCAGAATACTAGACTCACCATTACTTTACACATTTTAAAGCTTTCTTAAAACCTTTAGATAGGCCTGCCGTAGTGGGAAAAAGTACTCACCCTACGGGAATGACCTGAGTGGGGACAACCAAAATCCATGGCATTCCAACCCACTTTAAAATTTATGTGAATTTGGGGAAACCCTCTTTCAACGGAAGTGCGCAGGATAACCATCCCCAAAATCTTCGTTTTAAAGATTGGGAGGTCTCTCGAGGGAGTTTATCCATTTGCCACTCCGAACGGAAACCCTATCTAAGAACCTAGAAATAGAAGCACGCCTGTCAGTTTCTAAACATTGTAATACTCGGCGGTGCAGGGGCGGGGAAGAATCTACCCTCAAGCACTCACCATATAATTTCCAAGGACTGTTTCCTCAGGGGATCTGGTATCCACTTCCGTCACTTTGAGTACGCACCTGGAAAAGACAAAAACATGGGTGCCCTCTAGGGGGTGACATGGCTGTGTGAGTCAACGCAATTCCAAGCTGTGGGCCGTTTGAGTATATAACGATGACCTTTTATCTCTAGGAGTGAGTCTATCTGAAGTGTTTTATCTTGTTATCAAACCAGTGAAAATCAAGAAGAATCATTGATTCTTGAGAACATACACTATTTGTTTAGATTCTAGGGTTTTTAAAGACAACCATTCTATTCTTGATTGTGGTGTTTTCTCTCATTAAATTCAAATAAGATCATCACAAAAATCTTCAAAATCAAAACATTTGTGGAATTCTCATGATTCGAGATTGGGTATCCACCAAGTTTGTCAAGAAATCTCTTGTCAAACGAATCAGAAAACCAAAGAAAACACTTGCATACAAACAACTTCTAAGAAAGCAACGATTTCTATATCAAAGAAGGAAAGTTCTACTCCAACATAGGACTTTTATTCATAGGTATCACAATTTCTCTAGAGGTTATACGGATGATTATGCTGTAGCTCCCTTAGATTCACAAGCATTTTATCAAAGAAGAGCTCTTAGGCAACACCACAATCATAGTCAAAGAATTCGTCCAGAATACATTCCACAACCAGCCATACAATACAATACCAGACCAAGTGAGTTTCATAGAATAAGATAGTTTCTGTCTTAGCACCTCATGGTTCTATTTTAGCGCGTCAAGTCTCTGTTCCAGTGCGTAGCTCCTCTATTTTAGCGCTTTTGGTCACTGTTCCAGTGCGTAGCTCCTCTGTTTCAGCGCGTAGAGTCTCTGTTCCAGCGCTTTCAGTTTTTGTTTTAGCGCGTAGAGTCTCTGTTACAGCGCGCAAAGTCTCTGTTTTAGCGCATTCAGTCTCTGTTCCAGTGCGTAGCTCCTCTGTTTTAGCGCGCCATAAAGTCAGAAAAATAGAGAGTTAATAGGACATTTTGTCAGTTTACCCATATCGATAACAAGGTTTTCATCAGTCTAGAACATTTTTTTTCCACAGTCCAGAACACTTAAGTCACACAAAAGGAAAGCTTTACCCCTACACCTAGATCTTGCAACATCTTGCATAGTGTCATTATCACCAAAATCTGAGATTTTCTATCAAAGTTTCCCTATCAAGGATTTTATCATCCTTCCATCATGAGACTAGATAAGACTAAATCAGATTTTAAATCAACAACCTTGACACTTATCCAATCAAAAAAATCCAAGATCAAAGTCTAGAGTAAAACTTTAAACGTTTGTATGCCTATTTTCACACGAGCAGCATATCAAAAACAACAAGAACAAGAAAATGAAAGAATAGCAGCCATGGCTGAAGAAAACCCTTGGGGATGATATAGCAACACTGATCCTCTTATTAACTCACATGAGAAAGAAATAACTGCAGAGGAAATCGAGAAAGTTCAACAAGACCCTCATTTCCATAAATTTATGGAAAAGATGCTAGAGCAAGATATGGAAAAGTATCTTCTATTATTAGCTGACAAAGGTGCTAAACTTCCTAAAGACTTTAATGTCAATCAACTCAAGGAAACAACCACACCTAACTCAACTAGTATAGAAAATCCACATCAAATAGATGCTTTGACAAAACAAATCCAATAGTTACAATTACAGTTCCAAAATATCCAACAAGGGCCAACAAAGAGATATTCATTACAAGACATTTGCCCTTATCCATTTGACTCAAGCATTAACATGATACCATTTCCAAGGTATTGTGAGTACCCAACATACAACAAATACAATGGGAGAACTGATCCGTTTGATCACGTACGAGAATTTTGAGCTATGAGCATAGAGTTCGCACACGAGGACTCTTGCCTCGATTATTTCCAGAAGCTTGAGGAAACACTTTGCATGGAGGTGGTTTCTAGAATTAGAACACCAGGATTCAATCCTTTGAAGGTGTAATAGTTTTATGTGCTTCTCATTCAACATCAACATGGGTAACCTTAAAAGAACTTTACAACACCAAACAAGCAAAGGGTGAAAATTTTCTTTCCTTTCTCCAACGATGGAGAAGGCTATTTGCTAAATACCCTAGATCTATTCCTGAAGAGGAGAAGATAGAGATGTTCATTGATAACTTAGTAGATGACATGAATTACAGATTGGACTTACAATGTCCATCCACATTTGAACAAGTTATCGAAAAGGGACTCAAAATTGAAGAGGCTCTAATCAAAAGAGGAACAATAAAACACTTCATTGAAGGTTCAAACAATAACAATTCCTCTAACAACAACAATGAGAAAAGCCAAAGATTGCGGAAAAGAAGAAGAATCATTACCATGAAATTAGAGTACCTGCACACAAACCGGTATTCGCATTTTTAACCACTACAAACAAACAAAACAATGGTTTAATGTCAAACAAAGTAGTGATCAAGGGAATAATCAAAATAGTGGAGAGACAAAAACCCAATCATTCCAACGACCATCCAATAAACGAAAATTCACGCCATTAGGACAATCATTGGAATCGGTCCTCAAAGAACTTTTAGACGAAAAACTCATTCAAGTGCAAGAGGCTAGAAATTGGGACCCTCAAGTCAAACCATCATGGTGGAATGACTTACATTACTGTCACTATCATCAAAATAAAGGCCACATGACTGAAAATTGTTGGCAATTAAAACATGCGGTACAAGACCTCATAGATCAAAAGAAAGTATTTGTAGAGGGACACCAAACAAACAAGGATCATACAACGTTCAAAAATCCTCTACCCAATTATCAGAAGGGAGAATCCTCTTCTACAAACACTAAAGGCAAGAATGTTGGTTATGTTTACGACACAACAATCCTTTGTTTGTCTGCTGCCAAGGAGGATGAGGAGTTATGCAATCAAATCAATTAGAACAATGACATTACATCTACCAATTTGGTACAACATATGGACAAATCTGAAAACCAAATCAATGTAATCACACTCAAAGGGAAACAAGAGTACCAACCGGTTAATGCCACAACAAGGGCACAATCCAAAGTTATATTGAAAGGGGCATCAATATCATCCCCATCTATGGATACTCCCTCTAATTAATATAATCTCATTGATCAATTACAGAAAATACTGGCACAAATATCCATCTTGGAACTTTTAAAGATTTCCCCATCACACAAAGAGGTTCTTGAACAAGCTCTTGTATCAACCACGGTACCTAACAATTTGGATGTGTGTTAGTTCCAAGCTATGGTGGGACATCTATCTACACCTCATTGCCTTTCATTTTCTGAACATGATGATGTATCACTTACCCATCCACATAATTCCACCCTTCACATTGAAGTCCTCATCCATAAACACCGTGTAAAGCGTGTCCTGATAGATGGAGGGGCTGGTTTAAATATTTGTAACTTAAAGCTGATTCATGCACTAGGATACTTAGATGAAGCCATTGATACAAGATGAAAAATCACAATCAAAGCATATGATGAAGAAGAAAGGTCCTCTAAAGGGTTGATCATATTACCCATTCAAGTGGGACCTATTGTCCAAAAAGTGGTTTGCCAAGTCTTAGATAGGGAACTGACATACAACATACTGTTGGGACGCCCTTGGATACATGATATGCAAGCAGTACCTTCCACCTATGATCAATGCCTGAAATTTCCCGTCAATGGACAAGAGGTAACAATCACAGCAGACTACAATGACACCCAAGCTTGTCATACATTGAAGAAATCTCAGGATACATTCATACCTAACAACAGAGAAGTTAGCACATCAAATAGTGAGCCACAGCAGAGCTTCATATCAAAGTGGCTTCCAAAACAACAAAAATCACAAGAGATAAGGGTGGCACAATCTAACCCTTCAAATGTTGAAGAGCAATTGGCTCCACTCTCACATCAATTCACCAAAGAAGTATAGATAAGTGATGAAGGAATAAGTGAATATGGTGTTGGGCACTCATTTCATCTATCACAAATGTTACCCTCCTTACAAACGTATGGACAGCCATCTACAATCATCAAAAATTCAGAACAATCTACAACAGCATTAGATGGCAGATTTATAAAAGCTGGGAGCTTAGATGAAGAATCAGAAGATAAGGCCATACTAAATTGGCTTTATAAGGATGAGGAGACCTCTACTTCTACAAGTAACATCATAGAGACAAATCAATATGGAAAGGGAAAGACTATTTTGGAGAAGATGGGATATTCAGGACAGGGACCCCTTGGGTTAAGGAAACAAGGCATAACAGAACCAATCCAGCCTCTTACACTCCACCATAAGGATAAGACGACACTAGGATATGCAGTAGAACACGGATCTCTTGATCAAGGGAAACAAAGTATAACAGAACCCATTCAAGTCCTCACAATTCAGCAAAATGGCAGAACTGGATTAGGATACACAGAAGAAGCAAGAGCAAAAATCACCAATAAAACTGTGGATCGTATTCTTCAAATAAGAGATAACTCTGAAATGGATTCAAATGAATATGAGTGGGACAACTTATCAGATGTTTCCTATGAAGATATTCAGATTGACATTATCAAAAAGTATACCACCAAACACGAGGAGGGTCAAAGCTCAAGTTTTAATCCTATTGTCTTTGAAACACAAAATTTTGATGACTCAAGTGAAGATGAACGGACATCGATTGAGATAAATGATGTGGAAGAAAATACCTTTGTAGGCCTCGACATAACCACTAACAATCTAGATGACATTTCCATTCGAGCTTTCACAATCGTTGACCTCAACCCATCTAATGATTCATTTCCTTTATTGCATCCTGAGCTTATCGAATGGGAACCCCAACACCCTATTGACCTCCCTA
Organism: Sequoia sempervirens; assembly: GCA_007258455.2. NCBI lineage: Eukaryota > Viridiplantae > Streptophyta > Pinopsida > Cupressales > Cupressaceae > Sequoia > Sequoia sempervirens. The sequence continues at coordinate 18,855 of VDFB02194580.1, read as the reverse complement.
TTTTTGACAGTGATTTCGCCATTATTAATTATCTTTGCTGTGAGGAATCTGATGCTTGTTCTTCCAATACCTCTTTTAACGATGCTTTTAGGTAGGAGGATGCCAAGCCTTCCAGTTGCAAAAATATGAAATTAAAAAATGGATCTAATGGTGAAAACCATTCTATGGTAGTATTTGATCCTAAAATAGTAAAAAAAAAGAATGCATCCAATGGTGAAAACCTCATTGAGGCATCAAAGGATGGAAGGTTTGACATCCTCCTGCAACATTACCATGAAAGATCATCAGTGCTGATAGAACCCACACAGTCTATTAATATTGGCACAGCAGAGAAAGCAAGAATCCTACACCTGGCAGCATCCATGACAGATACAGAAAAGCCAGATTTTATCAAATTCTTTGAAGAACGATGCATCAATTTTGCATGGTCATACTCTAACATGCTAGGTTTAGACACAGATCTCATCATGCATCACTTATCCTTACCAGCTGGCACTAAACCAGTCAAACAAAAACTAAGAAAGATGCATCCACATGTTGCATTGTTGGTAAAAAATGATTTGAAGAAACTACTAGATGTTGGATTTATCAGATCTATTGATTATGTAGAATGGATATCCAACATTGTACCTGTTTCAAAGCCAGATAACACCATTAGAATATGTACTGATTTCTGGGATTTAAATAAAGCCTGTCCAAAGGATGATTTTCCTTTGCCAAACATAGACATGATTGTAGATCTAACAGCTGGCCATCAAATGCTATCACTCATGGATGGATTTTCAGGATACAATCAAATCAAAATAGCTCCTGAAGACCAAGAAAAGACAGCATTTACATGTCCATGGGGCACCTTTTGTTGGAACGTCATGCCTTTTGGGTTAAAGAATGCAGGAGCTACATACCAGCGAGCTATGACAACAATCTTCCATGACATGATGCACACCTTCATGGAGGACTATGTGGACGACATCTTAGCCAAATCTTACACCAGAGAAGGACATCTAGAGATATTGGCCAAAATATTTGACAGGCTGGAAAAATTCAAAGTCAAATTAAATCTAAGAAATGTGTGCCTTTGGAGTAACATCAGCGAAACTCCCTGGATACATGGTTTCTACAAAGGAATTGAAATGCAGAACTGCAAAGTTAAACCCATTGTAGATGCCACCTCCTAAGAATATCCAGGTACATTAAGATCTCTACAAGGCTGACTACAATCCATCAGAAGATTCATCTCTCAACTAGCAGATCGGTGCCATCCATTCAACCATCTTTTGCATAAAAATGTGTCTTTTAAATGGGATGAACAGTGTGAGAACACTTTCAATCAAATTAAGCATTATTTAATGACACCAACCATCTTGGTGCCACCCAGGGAAGACAAGCCATTGTTGCTATATATCGCAACAACGGATATTTCTTTAGGAGCCTTGCTAGCACAAGAGAGGGATAGGAAGGAAAGGAACAGGCTATATACTATATGAGCAGGACACTCAATGGACATGAAGTAAACTACACCTTCATTGAAAAATCATGCTTAGCAGTAGTATTTGCAACACAAAAATTGCAACACTATATGTTTCATTCCTATCAAAGCTCGTTGAAAAATTGATCCTCTCAAGTATTCTTGAGCAAGCGGCTTTAACGGAAGGTTAGAAGTGGTTCATGCTCCTCGATGAGTTTGATATTAGGTATATGTTGAAGAGCTATCAAAGGACAAGTCATGGCCGACCAATTAGCAGAAGCTCCATTATCAGACTGTCATCCTATGACCATGTAATTTCTTGATGTGGATATCCTCAACATTACAACACAACCATGGCAACTCTACTTCAATGGATCCTACACACAACATGGATCAGGGGCAGGAATTCTATTTGTCACACCTCTTGGGCACACAATTCCACGATCTTACAGGCTTACTTTCCGTTGCACTAATAATGTGGCAGAATATGAAGCTTTGATCCTTGGAATTAAAGTGGCTATTGACTGGAAAATCATAGAACTATAGGTGTATGGAGACTCCCAGTTAATCATCTACCAAGTCAACAATGATTATCAAACTAAGAGGATGACATGGGTTTTATACAAAGTCGGTGATGGGCTAAGAAAATAGCCATAGAAATCAAATTTGAGCAGATACCAAGATCAGAGAATAAAGCAGCAGATGCCATGGCCACAATAGCATCTCTTCTACAAATGCCTAAAACACAAGATCATTATCGATTTATTGTGGAACAAGTGTCAAACCCTGCATATGCAAATCCCAAATCCCAAATCATAAGCCTTTTGGATAGTACTCCATCTTCCATTTATGGAGACATTTATACTTATCTAAAAGATAATATCTTACCGCCAGATCTTTCTCGCAACCAAAAGCGCAACTTCATACGCCAATCTGCCAAACATACCATTATTGCTGACACCCTTTACCGTCGAGGCCTAGATGGTACTCTTTTACGTTGTCTAGAACATGACGAATCTGCTTCCGCTTTACATGAGGTCCATGAAGGAATTTGTGGTACACATTCAAGTGGATTATCTTTGGCCAAGAAACTCCTTCGTTTGGGATATTACTGGCCACACATGGAGCAAGAATCTTATCAATTTGTAAAAAGATGTGCAAAATGCCAGATCCATGGCAATCTTATACATGCACCAGCACAAGAGCTACATCCATTTGCAACTACATGGCCTTTCTGTCAGTGGGGATTAGACCTAGTGGGGAAAATTAACCCATCTTCATCTAATGGACACAAGTTCATTATCACAGCAACCGAATATTTTACAAAATGGGTAGAGGCAGTTCCCTTAACCACAATCCCTGGAAAGAAAATATCATCTTTCATTCTTAATTATCTCATTTGTAGATATGGGATACCCCAGTCAATCATCACATATAATGGCAGGCCTTTCAAAAACCAAGACGTCCAAGAGCTATGTGAAAAGTTCCACATCCAACATCGCTTTTCAACCCCGTATTACCCTCAAAGATTAGTGAACATCTGGCTTTCCAACAAAACAATCCTAAGATTCTCGAAACTATAAATGGGGTAGAATGATTGGCGTTAAACAACCACCTTCTTTGAACTACGAGGGATAGCATCCAGACATATGAGGAGCTACACCATATGCTCTTGTCTATGGATCAGAAGCAATATTACCTATTGAGGTAGAAATTCCATCCCTTCATGTTTCACTAAAGGGACTCATTTCAGATGAGGATTATAGGATCTCTAGACTTCAGGAATTAGAGCTACTTGATGAACGTCGACAACAAGCTGTCAATCATTTGACAGCCTATCAACAAAGAATGTCTAGGAACTATAATCATAGGGTTAAGCCTAGAGTCTTCCAGATCGAAGACTTGGTCCTACGGGAAAACCCTAGAAATCAAGCAGACAGAGAAAAGAAGGGAAAGTTTGAACCTAACTGGATAGGACCTTATGTCATCATATCAGTCTATGGATCAGGAGCATACCGACTGTCTACACCAGAAGGAGACATGTTGGAGGAGCCCATGAACAACATTCATCTCAGGTGATTCTACACTTGAGGATATCTAGTGCACGGTCAATAAAGTTGTCTTGATGAAAACCTGGCAAACAAGCGTCATGATGACAAAAAAGAGAAAAACAAAACAAAAAATATATATATATATATAAATAAAAATACAAAAGAAAAGGAAAGAGGATACAATAAAAACAAGTGATGAAAACCTGGCAAACAGGCGTAACTTGTGATTTTCACCGCTCTCCTCTGTCTATTAGGTACAGTGTTGTTACGATTGTTTCCTTTCATATCATTTCCATCTATCATTTTAGATTATCACTATCCATATCATAGCAGAGATACCATGTTTTACCTTGGCTTGGGGGCAACATCCTAGTGTTATCTGGTACAAGTAGACTTTCAGCTTACATGGAAAGGCAGTCAAACATGACAACATCAAGTGGAAATCCATCAAAATCCAAAAACATCAGAAAATCAAAATCCAAAAACATCAGAAAATCGAGAGGAAATCCAAAACATGAAATCAATCCAAAAACATCAGAAAATCAAAAATCCAAAAACATTAGAAAATCAAAAATCCAAAAACATCAGAAAATCCAAAATCCAAAAACATCAAAAAATTAGAAATCCAAAAACATCAGAAAATCAAAAATCCAAAAACATCCAATCAGTCGAAAACTGTCCAGGAAAATCAAAACACAAAATAGAGTCTACATTAGTCAAAAGTGGAGTCTGTGTCAGTCAAACTACGTGGTCTCTACGTGTATAACGTAGGCAAGACTAATATTTGATCAGTCCCCGAGACCCCTAGGATAGGTCTTTTAGGTCACATCATTTGGTCAAACGTTTGGGAATATCATGCACACATCAGCACACACATCTCAACACTGATGATCTAATCTGAATAATGATTTGAAAATACATTAAGTAGAATTTGAATGGTTGTGCTTTTCATTTTATCATTTGATTATCATTTCTTTGGAACTACTCAATGATGTATTGAACTAGAGAAGTAAGGAAGAAGAATGATACCCTTTCTTTGTTTGTTGTTTTAGTCGTTATTATTTTGTGAATTGTCGCGGGAAGTGCTCTATCAAGTATCATGGATGACATTCCAATTCACTTAAGAAAATGATTAATTCTTGTTTGTTTACGCAAGAAATGCTCAGGTCATCATTGGTCTATCTTATACCATGATGCTTGTGTTCGCTTGCAATATCAAAAATCATGAAGGAAATACTCAGGTCATCATTGGTCTATCTCATATCATTGATGCTTGTATTCACTTTCAACATTTTAAAATAAAGCTCAGTGATGATACAAAGCAGAATAAAATGATTATTGAAATGACACTTAGGTTTGCATTGATAAAATAGGCATTTGCATGGTTAACATAGATTGCATTCATAATAATACATCTGCAGAGTACTGGTGGCACAAGTTACAATGGTTCATTCACAAACGATGTTATCTTTTCTTATTAAAGATTGAGTATACTTGACACATGCAATTTTCATAACGGCATGCATATAAGATCATCTCTTCATCTCATCATAAAATTCACAATAAACATCTCATTTTGTGACATCATATGCACGTTATGTTACATCATTCATTTCCATTTCATTAGATACATCATACATCCATACATCATTTCATTTACATATCATTCATATATCATTTATTTACAATTCATTCATTTACATTTACATCTCATCATTCATTAAACATCATCTACTCATCTATCATTACATTTACAATACATTTCATATATCATTCCATTTCATTCAAACATCATTCATTACATGACATCATTCATTCATCTATCACATATCATTCATATATCATTTATTTACAATTCATTCATTTACATTTCATCTCATTAATATGACATTACATTTACATCATCACACCATCACATTTTCATCATTTATCATTGCATTCCATCTCATCTATCATACACCATTTACATTTCATTACATCATTCATTTACAATTACATCACATTTCATATATATCATTCCATTTCATTCAAACATCATTCATTCATCTATCACATTTCATATTACACTTCATTTCATTTTTACATCACATTTTTTTTTATCATACATGGCATCTCATTAAGAAAAGAAATACATCACCAATATCATATCACATCATCATTAATGCATACATAAAAGCTATGTAAAATAAATCATCATAAAAAATGCATCCATCACATCAATCATATAGAACACATCATAAGATCAATGCATCCATCACATAAATCATGTAAAAACATATCATAGATCAATCGAACCGCTGCACATATATATCTCATCAAGTGTCAAGTATACAATGAAGTCTGAAAAGGATGAAAATAACATCGTGTCAAAAATAGCTGATATCAAGTAGTACTCCCACCAGAAGGAGCAGGTCTCGCACCAGTATCAATACCACCACCAGATGTCCTAGGATCTCTCAGACCTCTCGGAAGCGGCTGTGTCACACCTCTGCTCACTGTTCTCGAATGAGTCCTCTCTGAACGAGACTGAGCATAACTAACTCTCTGCTCTGGGGGGCAAAGCTCATGGTAGCGGCTCCTGTAAAACTTAATCTCGGCACCTGCCCGCATGGCCTCTCGCATATAATCCGCCACAGATGTCCCATCTGCCACTCTCTGCAATCTCTCTGCAGTAGCATGTGCTATCTCTGCTGTTTGTCTAATAATGTCTCGCTCGGCAATCAAGGCTGTGATCTAGGCCTCGGCAGTGGACAACTGTGCTCGTACACTTGTCAACTGAGCCTGTGTGGTCGTTGCTACCTATAGAGCCTCATCTCTCTCACCAATCAGAGAGGTAATATGCGTCTATGTAGTAGCTAGATGTGCCTGCATCTGAGCCTGTGTCTGTGCTAATAAGCCCTGCACCTGTGCTAGCTGTCCCTGTAAGGTCTGAACCTGCACCTGTAGACCTGCAACCTCTGATGGATCTACCGACGAGGAAGCAACAACCTGCCTCTTATGAGGCGCACTGGAAGATGGATTTGAAGTAACTGCTACGCCCGACCTCCTCCCATCCCCGTCATCATCATTGCTGCTATCCTTGTTGCTACCGGAACTCATCACTATCAGTCTCCGAACTGCTCTCCACATCCACATCCACATCTACGTCCTCTCTCCCCCGTCTCTGACCAACCTGAACACCCCCTGCCGATGCTGCTGCTGGTACCGCTAGTGTTGCTACTGGTGCTGTCGTTGGTGCTGGTACTGGCTCATCTGGAATAGTGATACGTGGCGGAGGGTGCAGAGCCAGATACTCTCCGTACTCGGGAGTAATAGGTGCCTCGATAATGTCCCGTCGGACATCCCATGCTGATGGCTGTAGAGCACAGTAACTCTCAACAAGTGCCCCGTAAGGCAAGCTGGGACCCCAATCACTGACATCTATCTGACGTCGTCCATAATGGGCTACACCCTGTGGCATGCACTGAACAATCCCATACTATCTGTACACACGACGAAACAGGAATCGCTCCAAGACCCTGGGGCTCTTCCCGATCAAATACATTGAATCAGACAAGAACCCCAACTCAATATCATCATCGTCCCAGTCATCACAATCTAAATACGGACGCTAGGTCACTGCCTCTACATCATCAATAATCCACCTCCAATACTCAAGCTTACCCATCATATGTTGGGTAGGCCTGCCTCTATACCGAAACACATAAGGCCTCATCGCTGGTCTGGCTAACACTGGCATGAGACGCGTAACAGCAATATGCTCCCATGCCCATACCTGGAGAAGGGTAGCTCTCGCCGATAGACTGCTGCCGCCGAGATACACGATCCAATGCAAATCATGATATAACTGGGCAAGCATGCACATGCCCCAAGCATACCTCGTCCTATGGGCCACCAGACCCTCTAACACCCGACCCCACCCAAGAGATAAGCCCTTTGACCTCTTATCAGGACAAAGGAATCCACCAATAAAGCTGGCCAAAACTGAAGGAAGTGGTGCATACAAATCGTGCATCTCAACCCATGGAATCCACTCTCTCGCAATCTGAGGATCCTGAAAGACCCTCTGCATAGCCTCTACACCACCAACCTCCTCTGAATCATGTTCCACAATCTCTCCAACAAAAGGAATGCGAAGAATACGCTATACATCCTCTGGCGTCGCGGTCATCTCGCCAGTAGGTAAGTGAAAGGTGTTGTGGTCACTATGCCACCGCTCTGCTAAAGTTGTCAACAGACCCCTATTAAGTCTAATATGGGGCATATCCAATAATGTCGCTAAGCCACAATCAGTAATATGCTGTCTCTCGTCTGGCGTAAGTCGCGATATCATATCAAAAGGCCAGGGGAATTGCTCTCGCACCTGGATAACATCTAAATGCTCCTGTTATCATACAAACAAGACATTTTAATCAAAATATCAAAAGATCATCAAATTTTCAAAAATTGTGCTTTTACCTATCAACCTAGCAAATTATCAAGGAACCCTCATCTATCAATCAGGTTCAATCCTTTAGAAAGTTTAATTATTCCTCGCCTATCATGAGGGTAATTATTATCAATCAATAGATCTCGCTCATCATGAGATCATTTCCCATATATTTTAGTCAAGATCAAACTAAAATAGATGGAATCAAAAACAAATCGACGAAAAGCAAAGTGCACAATTTTTCATCAATCTCTACCGCAAAGCGATACAAAATCAACCTAAAAACACTAAAATGTCTGGCGCGCTACAGAATCTTCTGGACGCGCTACAAAACATCCCAACACGTTAAAAAGACTGGCGCGCTATAAAATCCTATTGACGATCTATACAATTGACCTAACGCGCTAAAACTTTTGACGTGCTACAAAACTGACCGGACGCGCTATAAAACTTCACGGGCGCGCTAAAACTACGGTGCGCTACAACAGCTCACGGACGCGCTAAACCGCGTCCGCCACTCGCTAAAACAATAAAAATGTGCAAAAATACATCAAAAAGAACTGGCACGAATTACGAGGAGGATTTGGGGTACATACCGGAGGTCCATAGTCGGCCGGACGCTGGTGACGACGCACACGCTCGAGTCAGTGGGTGTGGTATGGGATCGGCATCCTGTAGCTCTAGCACTCTGAGGGTCTCTATCACAAAATTGTCAAAGTCAAATGCACAAATGACTTTTGAGAATGACCTTTTGAGTATTTATAGGCTATTTTTGGGGGATTTTTATGGGATTTATTTATTTTTCCTTCTGAGGAATTAATTCTTATCTATCACAGGGGCATTTTTGGACAATTTTGTCGGGAGATAAATTGTTACTTCACCAATTCATCATCAAATCATCCTTAAAATTCAAAATTCTTGAAAATCATAAAAAATTCAAAATTCATCAATTTATCTCACGATGGGGCATATATCACTATCATTTCCAAGATTCAACATTTGGGGCAAGTCACGGGGCATGCTTTTAAACTTTTAAATCCCAGCATTTGAGGCAAAATTATTCTTTGAGTAACAAACACATCACTTCAAAGAGGAACAAAATCTTAGACACCTAAAATGCGGAGAATCTAATTAATTGAATCGACTTATTTGATTAATTAATCTTAAAATTCTCTACTTGTAGTAAATAAATAGAAATATTTATTTTATATTAAGTTCATTTATTAATTCTTCTATTTTTCTCTCCTAATTAAATAAACAAAATTAAAAACTTTGTTTTATTTAATTATTATCGATTTTCATCATATTATTTCTCTTTTAGATTAAATAAATGAAATTAAAGAAACTTTGTTTTATTTAATTATTATCATGTGCTTCTTTTTATGCTTCTGTCTTGGAATTAAATACGTAATTTAAATGAATTTTGTTATTTAAAAGTCCATTTTCTTCTTGATTAAATAAAGATCTCTAAAAATCTTTTATTTAATTATCATTCTCCTTGTAATTTAATAAACAAACCCTATAGTTTGATTTATTAAATTATTTATTCCTCCTTTGCTAAATGTAAATAAATAAAAATATTTAAATTTATGCATGAATTTTACCACTATTCCCTCACCAATAAAATTAAATTTTCAGAATTCAAAATTAATGCTTGCCATTCAGGAAAACTTTGAGGGACAGGCCTCTGAGAATTCTCTCCAGCCTTCCACTTACACCTTCCTCTTATCTTGCCTGGTGTTTTCATGGGGAGAAACCATTCTCCATGATCAACTCCTCCTTCTCATCCCATGCCTTTGGATTCTCCAGATGGAATCACAGCCCCTCATCCCGTGTTCTTGTGCAATTGTGCTGCCGTGAAAGCTATAAATATAGCTTTTGGGCTACAGGAAATGGATCCCCAACTTATGCAATCTTACTCTGTAGGTTTCCAAGCATCCAAGCAATCAAGCATTCAAGCATCCATCCATCATCCATCAAGCAGCAATCAAGCATCCAACATTTGCAGTCATGGCTGCCATTACAATAGAATATGCATATTTAGTCACATAGGAATAGAATTAATTCATTTCTCATTCTCTAAGTGTCATTTCAATAGTTTAATTAGCTTACAAATCTGAGAGCTAAGTAGATTAGAGAAATCTTTAGAGTTAGAGAGCAATAGGATAGATTTCTGTAGATTTGTAGTTTAAATTGGTTTAAATTTCTTAATCTTAGACGCAATGTCCTATTTAGAAGGCGGCTAGATGCATAGTTTAGATTATTTCCCAATTGCAGCTTACACCAAACAGCAATGAATCCTACTACAAACAAAAATAGAGCAACAAGTGAGGAGATGTGCAAATTCTCTAATCAATGACCTTGTATCTTTGGAAACTCTGATCTTCATATCCTCGCCCACTATTTTTTTAGCACATCTTTCTCCCTTGGATCTATGGTGGAGGAATTTATAGATCAAAGAGTGAAATAAAACTTTGAACATCACAAGGAATACAATTCTTTGTGACTGAAATTAGTTTCAATCATATTTCTTGACAGATAAACCACTTCCCAAATGTTCTGAGATTTGCATATATCAAACAAGTAGATACTATCATACCAAATAAAATTAATCTGCTAATGTCAAAATGCTAGATCATGTATACAATAAAACTTACTAACTGAACCAAATTTTCAATGCAACAAACCTTTCTCTTCAGACCCTCACTAAAGCTCCTTTCATCCCGAGCACTACAAAATGACACAAAGCAACCAAATATGTTTCATACAATCCACACAAGTCTCAAGTCAACATATAACTCCAAACAACCAGTGTCCCGCAGTAATCAACTATCAAAAGTTTATTGAAAAACTTCATCATCCAAGAATGCAAAAACTTATATCAATGTTGTTTGATTGAACTCAAGAGTTTACATACTCTATACCAACATAATCAATGTCAAAAACTATTACACCTATAACCACAACTCCAAAAAATAGACTTTTGAATGGATATAGCAAATGCTTAGTATATTGTTCATGTTTTCCAAGCACAATGCTGTAAAACTCAGCATTTACCATTAACGTCACTGCCTCTTTCATTATTTCAGCAACTTATTGTCTTACCATGCTTTGTTGTTGAAACTTCATTCATACGGATTAAACAAAGTACTACATTGTATCATGTAGTTGTTAAACATAATTTCAATGTGTTAAACAATGGTGAGACTGATCAAACAAGATAACAAGATTTGATGGCAAAGAACATGAATACTGCTTCACTATTCAAGTATCTTTATCTCATGTATCTCTTGAGAAACACGTACCATCACTTATTTTTTCAAACACAGACAAAAAGTATTGTTTCTATTGGCACAATCAATATGTTGCAGCAAAGCATAGCTAATAACAATCCACAAATGGCGGGAAGTGTAATTGTATTGCACGTATCCTTTACTATGGACACTTCCTTCAAAGAAATGTACTGCCCTAATCATTAAAAAATCATATTTACAGTTCTGACAGAGAAGACCATGCTAAAATACACTAATCAGTTGGCATAAGTAAGATATCACCACACACTTACTCCTTGAAGTATACCAAAAACATTGTACACTATCACAAGAGTACTGTCACATCAAGATTTGTCAACAAGATATCAAGTCAATCTAAAGCATGAAAATAATGACTCTATATGATATCATTGTCATTGTATGATTGTAGCAAGATCATATACCTCTTTCCAAGTAAGCAATAGCATCTAATAACCACTATTCCAATGAAAACTCAGTAACCACAAATAATCAAAGATGAGAAATCAAAGTACACAAAACGTAGTTACTCTCAGTCTAAGAGGAATAGACATCTCATCACTATGAAAAACATTTGCAAAGAAGCAAAATATACTTGTCCAACAGTAAGAACTGCCAATGACCGTTGCCAGCAACACTTATAATACCACACTTTTAAAGGCACACTAGATTGATATATGACCAACATAGTCACTATCATGTTGACAAATAAGAGCAATTGTTGTCCAGATAGTTATTAGCTTCAAGAAACCACTGTAACACTGACATAATCCTGAACACTACAAATAACTGAAGAATATAATGCATAACATCTGAATGAGACGTCACTGTAATATCAACTAAAATTTTGTTAGAGATTCAAGAATACATGTGAATATACAATCATGTAACACCCCTCACGTGGGAGAACCCCAAAGGACAATCAAACAATAATAATGACAATTTTTAAGTTAACATAACATACATGTAATACACATTAAGTCATGACGTGAATTTCATTTAAGTAAATTCACTAACACATACATCCCTTGGGGTACACGAGGAGACATTACGAACTTAAATCCATACGACAGCAGTAAAGAATAAAATCTAAAGATATAATCCATAAAAAAGTAAACATTAACAAATGTAGGACATACACGAAAATTCATTGATAAGAAACCATTTGTGTACATAAATACAACATATGCATGATTAACTTAACACATTGATTAACAACTGCCATAGCCATTATCCACACTGAGTTTAACATTACATAACAATACAATGCTCTAGAGGTACAATGATACAAAAGTGTTTCCAAACATAAATGGAAACCATACATAAGATAACATGATACAAATAAACAGATGAATACAAAGTATCATAATTGGCTCCAAGATAGATACAACTCTGGAGTCGCCACAATAGCATCAATCCGCACCTCTTGATCCTCGACTGGGGACCCAATGGGGTGCTTAGCACATTCCACCCGACCATGTGGGGTGAAGTCCCACCCCTGAAGCGAGGGCTTCCAAACCTCAACCAAGAGCACCCAAACAGGGAACCACAAGACTCAAATAACATACAAAAGTATCATAAAACTCAAGGATTACAATGACATAATCAACAACATCCAAGAGTCAACATAATAACTTAAAGTCATAAATCTCATCACATAAATCAAAGCAATGACCAGTAAACAAGTAACCAAGGATGATCATGAAACACTTCCAAATCAAACTGAAATAACAAACATAATACAATTCCAAATTGCAATTAAACAATACAATAACATCATAAGAGTACAAGATCATCAATATCAATGAGATCATCCAAGACCACAAAGTACACCAAAGATGTATTAAGACAATAATCATAAATCCATTTAAGTCAATATAAACAACAAACTTAACCAACCTCCCATAACATACTTCCAGAGGAACACAATAAGTAAAACACCTAGCAACTAGGGAGAGTGTCATCACATAGTCATACATGGGCTGTCCCGTGCTCTTCCTCCCAACCGGGAGGCTACCCTCTATGGCTGTCCTATGCCCTTCCTCCCAACTGGAGGCGCCGGTCCATAGGGTGACTCATGCGGAGCCGTAGACCTCTCGTGAAGACGAGGTCACGACCTTGCCAACCACGGCCTTCTCAACCTTCCATTAGTCTGGAAGCACTAATGAAGATGAGGCATCCTTTTTAAATCTTACAATGATATTACTACCCAACCCTCCTAAGTTAATTATTAGGTTTTCACTTGTTTACTAACTCACTCATGGGTTATCCTGTGCCCTTCCCCTTAAACAGGGTGTCGGCCCCCACGAGGAGCCACTCTCCCTAGAGACCCAACAACATAAAAAAAACCAAGGGTTGTACCATCATAATTTGAACAAAGAATCACAACATAAAAGCATGTGAGGCATTACCCATCTCGCTAACAAGTACAAAATCAGAGTCTTACAAAGTTTCGTACAACCCTTTCAAAATAATGAAACCAAAACACTTGCCACATCAAGGGCACATAAAGAGAGAACATCAACTGACAATCAACTCAAGCCTCTGGAAGCCAAAAAGAATGAAAACCCACAACCGAGGGTAAAATGAAGCAACACAAGTTTTTCCCCAATAATTCCAACACAAGGATAAAATTTCCCTCAAATATGAGATTAACTCTAAAAATCCACACAAAGAAAGTCTCATCAAAGCCCATCCACAAATCAACAAAGGTGTCACCTCAAATAGGGAACGCAAAAGAAAATCAACCTTTAATTTAACAAAATCACTTAATAAAACCAAAAGCCACCAACTAGGTATTCCACGGGAGACCTCAATTTTCTCCTCACAAGAACCCCCTTATAGTGGTACGCAAATCACCTTCATAAAATCAACAACATAGCAATGACAACAATTATCTATTCGCATTACCAAATAAAAGAAACCAACCTACTTAATGACCAAAACAATTACCATCTCAAGATTCTAAATAAGTATCCATATAAGAACAACATTTATTAGAAAACTCGGGTCGTCATAAAGTTATCCCCTAACCAACAATCCAAAAGAAATAATTAAAAAGGAAGTCTCAATTCAAGAACCATTTACTTCAACGTTAGTGAAAATTTATAAAACTACCAAAATGAAGACAAATAGAGTTTACAACAATACTTACCATGACTAAAGATAACGATTACATTCTAACATACACAATTCCTCAATTAAAGAGTTATTACAACCACCAATTGTAAGATTACCAAATGCAACCATATAACTAAACTCTCTAATGATCCCAAAGGATCAATATACTATTTCCCTTCTAAACATTACTCCCTTGATTAATCAATTTATCGTAACCACAAGATTAAATAACTAACAAAATGCAGCTTATGTCCCAACCACATACTTTTTCAAGACTACTATATTAATATGACAACTACCAAGTTTAGACTCCTTAATAAAGTATTGGACTGATATACTACAAACATTCATGGATAAATTCAACCACTAATAATAACACATTCTATTTATCTTATCCAAAATAAACTCATTTAATTGAAAAGAACCTAAAGCTATCCAAATGTATATTTACACATAGAAATTTCTCCTTTAATTACCATTCAAGCATCCTTTTCAAGGTACTCTAAAAAAACAATCAGCGTACATTATATTTATGCGCTTATGATGTAGTTATATAAAATATTTAAAAGGGAACATAACCTAACTTTTTATTTATATTTCACATCATTATAATTTTTATTTTTATTATTAATATTATTTTAAATATAAATTAAAGAGCTTGAAGAAGACAACGTACTGGAGGATGTCATCCCAATTTAGGTTCACTATTTTCTACAATGATTAAAGAAGCACAAAGACTTACTTGATTGCATGAATAACAAGATTTACTACTTATAAGGTCGATCTAAAGGATGGAAAATTCTATTAGTTTTAAATACAATGAATAATATTAGCACTTGTAAGGAGGATATAATGATTATTCCCAGTGCCCCGAACTAAGAGAAAAGGATTCAAGAACACTCATGATAAAGATGATATGATTGATGTTCAAACATAGGACTCAACATCGGAGCACAAATATCACCTATTTACATCGTATAAAGGATACTTAACAATTAAGTTATCCTCAATAAGAAACTACTACAATAATTAACGAGCTATAAGAGTAATCCCTAACCAAGCAACTTCCATAAAATTTATAAAATGAATAAACATGCTGGCCACATGTCCTATCTTCACTTTCCTGTGATTTAAATTCAATACTCTATTTCTACTTCAATATGAGCAAGCATCTATAGATATTTATATTCACATTTGAAGACATTTCCACACGGTAGAAATTTACAATGAAATAAGAGATATTACTTAAACTTTTAAACTTCCTATTATGTTCAAGTGCAAAGTCGATAACAAGTAGGACGCCACTATACAAAAGTCAGATACCAAAATTTAAGGCAGACAACGAAGGTATGCTCACAACTAGGTGAAAGGAAACCGGTTATGTGACAGAGAGAAGCTGCGCCAGGAGTAAAGGGAGGCAATGGACATGTTTGGCACACTTGATGGTCTTTCATCAACAAAAGTAACTACCAGATATGCATGAATGGGTTTTGTGCTAGGGTTGAGCTTAATCACTAGAGGACAGCTACAGAAGCTTTCCAATGCCACCATGAATCACAGAGACATCCTAAGACTCTTAAATTGTTAGCATAGTACTATTTTATTTCATATCAACAACATGGAAATCCATATAAATATACATAAAAAAAAAGATTTATTTTCCTCGAAAGGAGTACACTGTTTTCTGATATGAAACTGGGTCACACACCTTACCTGAACAATATTTGTCCTGAGCTCACTCTGAATCTTTTTCGAGGCTTACCCACAACCCATCAATTTTTTAGTCGATCCAATTTGGCATTCGCAGTACAGCTCAAGAAGGCAAGAAAATGGCAGCATGTACGCTGGAGATCCTTACAACCCCCAACTAGCCTCATATGATGTCCTTTTTTTTTTAAACCTTGACAGGTTCTCAGGTTTCCATCCTGAAAGTGAGAAGAATCCTCCTTTTTAACAACATTGCAAAATCCCCTATTAATTCCCCCCCTTAGCAGCATGAAACACCGATTTCTTTAATTCCATCCTTTTCTCTTCCATTTCCCATCCCCGTTTCTTTTCTTTCTTTCTTTCTTTTAATCTTATCATGATCATTTACTATTATTCATTTAATTAGCAATAAACCATTCACCTTCCATTTTCCAATTGCTTTCCTTGGATATTTTAATATTATTCATCTTTTCTATTTTTGATTAGAGTCTAATTTATCTTTAATTAGCAACAAGCTATCTACTTTCCGCCCAAATGATTAAAATCTATTGGCAATAATATTTACCCTTCACGACATTGGGATAATTATCTTTGAACAACTAATAATTTATTAATTATTATCGAATATCATTAAAATAATATATTTTTTTTCAAAACAATAAGTTTATTTATTTATTAATAACTCTTTACTTAATATTTTTTTTATATAAAACTAATTTATTTAATTTTCATCTTAATTTCTAGTTTTATTTACTCAATGCTATTTTAATTAATTGAGTACACAATTCCATCAAATATTATGTTAACTGCATAAACTAATCACACACAAAACAACAATAATGCAATTAAACACTTACACAAAATCCGAAAGGTCACAACAGAGGGGCACTACATCATGTATCACAACTATCACATAAGTAATGCCAAAAATGCCAAGCTGAAGTAGAATATTCATGGAAAGCTCCCCCTAAACCAAACAACCATTAAATGCTAAGAGAAGATCCTTGTGCATCATGTACAAAACTTAGTCCTTCCTTCTCCTTTTCTTGCTTTCTTCTCCAGATTCTTTGAGATTCATTTCCTTGGTCTTTTTTTCTCCTCCAAACCTATATGGGCCCTTTCTTTTTCTTGATCAATGCATCTATATCGTTATTTTTAAATGTTGCCTTCAACTTACTCCTACACTGTTGTTCCTTATGCCCAATTTTATGACATTTAAAGCATGTGATGTTATAGTCAATTTGAGGAATAAAGAAAACATTCTTTCTTGACATTCCAAAACTTCTATGATCATATCTTCCATATCTCCTACAATTTCTTGCTCTATGACCATAAGCATAACAATGATAGCAATAGACATGAAATTGAGAGTAGTTATACTTGATAAATTAAGATCTTGATGTTCTATTTGTCCTTTCATCAATCCATTTATCTTTTTTCTGAGCAATAGAAATATGGTGACCAAGATCAACCTTCATTCTTGGTGTTTTCTTGGTTGTAAACTTCTTTCCATCTGCAGTAGCAAACACTATCTCATGTTTAGATTCTTCTACAGAGCTTTGTCCAACCTCATATCCCACACCTGAAGGATCCTTAGAATGCTTTTTTCTGCCAATCATCTCATTCAGTAGATTAGTAACTATGATCAAATTTCTAATTTTTACCTAATTGAACCTTGACACTTTCAAGCTCTTTCCTTAATGCAACTACTTCTCCTTCTAGTTTTAGACATTCAACCTTTTTAACCTCCAAATCAGATCTTACAACATCTGCTATCCTCTTACATTCTTCAATTTCAATTTTCTGACTAATAATCATATCATCTTTAAGAGTTAGTTCTTTTAACAAGGAATCATTATCTGAACATTTCCTTAAAGAATCAATCTCATTTTCTAGTTTAGTACAAAAATCATCCTTGTCTTTTAACTTGGCTTCCAATCCTTCTTCATTCTTTTGCTTATCAACCATCTGGGCTTTCATAAATTCAATAATATTTTTATCACCATTACGATCTTGTATTATAGTTTTATTAACATTGACACTTTCTTGTAGGCGTACCTTAAGATCCTAATTTTCTTTTCTAAGCCTTTTAAGTTCATTTAAGGCAACAAGCAGCTCTTCCTCCAAATCAACCTCTAATTCATCATCTTCATATTCTTTTTCACTTACCAAGTGAATTTATTCTTCTACAACTACAGGATCACATTTAGGATTAATTGGCAGAAGTATTGCTTGAGACAAAACTTCACTAGAGTTTACACTAGTGGTTTTCTTCTGACTTCTATTTATTTTGCACTTACCCATAGTTCTCCTCTTATCAAAAACTTGTTTGAATTTAATCTAGTTAGGTTTATGCAAGGATCTTTTTACACCAACATTAATCAAAATCAGATATGTTTTCACAAAACATATAGACTGTACAAATGGACATAAATACCTTCTTGAACTTGTGATATATTTGAAAAACTTCCAAGACCAGAACCAATCCTAGGTATGAAACCTAATGCAAGACCCTACACTCTGATACCACTTGTTGGAAGTGGATTCACTCTAAGAGGGGGGGGTGAATCAAAGTGATATAATTTTTGAACTCATTGATTTAAATACACAACTTAAATGTTTTGACTTTGAAACAATGTGGAAGATTTAACCAAACAAATGAACACTTAAACTTTGCATAAAGACATGCAAGAAATCAACTTATATTAAAAGCATCATGTAGCATTGTTCCATCAAATTGTGAACAATCTTATTAATGCTTTTTGAAATAGAACTTCAACTTCAACTTTA